>JAGFZM010000014.1:1634638-1656811 GCA_017657215.1 Limnothrissa miodon
ACACACACACACACACACACACACACACACACACACACACACACACACATACAGTTAAAGGAGGAGAAGCAATGTCAACATCAACATAACTCTTTTCAAGCATCCATTAGAAACCTCTCATCACACATAAAAAATCCACTGCAAACATAGCCTACTTAAAAGCACAGCAAACTTATTCTTTGAAGGGAAAAAAAAGTTTAAAAGGTCAAGAGCATTTCACTGCAGGAAAATGTCTTCAGGCAATACATGTGTTTGCACACACACAAACACTCACAGAGATGGAATCGAGTCTTCAGGTAGGCCAGGTAAGCCTTCTTTCTATGTCGTTGAATTCGAGCTGTTTAAAGGACATGTGGCAGGCCGGTGATGAAGTACACCTTATATGCAGGTCGCTGTGAATTTTAACTTTGTGTTTTTGTGTATGTAATGTATTATTGTAATCATGTTACATTTGTTTGTAACATGCGTTTTGGGATTCCTGGATTCTTTTTCAGCATTGTCTACAAAAAGAAAAGCTTCTCTGTTCCTTCCCACTACCCTAGAAATCTAGACATAGCCAAGCTGTAGCAATAATAGTTTTATTCAGCAGGCACAACTAGGCTCACACCTAGTCTTGAATAGATTTTCCACCAAGATTTGATTAGCAATCACATCAAAATCTTGTAGATACTTGTTTTTGTTTGGCTTAGTATGAATAGGAACAGCAGTCGTTTGAATCAGCTTTGGAAAAATTAGACTTTGCTGACACTGCTGTGATTGGTTGTTTCTCTTTGTGTGCAGGTGCAGTTTGAAAGACAACTGCTGATAGGATTTAGCCGTGTCTAATGGTCTTAGCCAGACTACATGTATACATTCTGGTGTTACAGTCTGGCTTGTCAGGCTAGATTCACATGTGTTTTAAAAATAAGTTCTACTGGCCAGCTGGCTTTGTTTATCAAGCAAACTAACTACCCAATGACAAAGCACAGGACGCTCTGCAGTGAAGTGAAGTGAATCTACTAAGCCAGTGCTGCTTCATTGTGTAGCCTAAACGGTGGCATTATAGACACATGTTTTGTTAGAGACCAGGTGATGTCCTTTCTTATTATTCATTTTTAATAAAATCACATTTAACCATTTATTCCTACACCTGCATCTAAAAATGTATATATTGCAAACTTTAACGAACTGCATCAGTATCAACGCTCCAGTTTTTCTACAGAACATATTTTGGACACAAAAAAACGGCATCCATGAAAATACAAAAAAAATAGAGCATTACAGCATAAAAACTGCAGTTTGCCTGTAACACAATGCAGTTTATACCATATTCACTAGTTTGAAAAGGATCACTCTGTTGCTGCTGTTGCTGTTGACTACTTACAGGCTGTTAACTGAAACCTGCAGGTTAAAGGTTACAGGTAATGACAGCTAAGGGGCTCTTGAAAGTGAGCGAAGACAATATCTTGCAGTAGTTTTCCTTGTGGCTTGTGTCAATCTGTTATGTAAATCATGGCCAAAAAGTCATGGTGTAAAACAGTCTAACTTACACAATTAGCTTAAACATAAATGTAAACATTAAAATGATAACTACCAAAACAGAGTAGAAAAAAGGTCTCCTTACCTTCTACAATCTTTCCGGTCTGTTCTGCTGCTCCTCCAGGAAGAACTTTGGCAACGTATGCTCCAATCTCTCCATTACCTCCAGGAACCTCTTTACCTCCTGCTACACGGATGCCTAAGCCATTGCCTGTAAAGCAGGTTGAAGTGAACAGAACAAGATAATACATATATGTCTCACCTCAGTGCATGCACTGAATTGCTTTAGTGTGCAATGTTACTTTGTTAGCCTGAGGCAAGCGAAATAGTTGCCTGAATTTGCCTGTGTACTACCTGACAATCAACCCAAAGAGGGAGACAATTAGTTATTTTGACTTTTTCTCTTCAGAGCTGTTGTCTGTTTTTACTTATTTGCCACATGTAATTTAATCCCTATGGGTTAATGTTTATTTAAAAAGAAACAGATCATTAAAAATAATATTCACAAGCACCCATAAAATAGCCTTTCCGCAATGTGCGATTGCTTCCAGACAAGGTTTTTACTGGCTGTTGGCACACTTACTGTCTGTATCCATACATTAGCAACTGGCGAGCTTTGTGCCATTAGGACGCAATGTCATTTCCTATCTAGAGAACATACATACCTGCTGGAAAAAAAGAATGATGCATTTGCACAGAATATTAATAACAGGTTGCGCAAGTTGCGAAAGCACAGTGCACCTTGTGCATGATAGGGCCTTTGTTTATTTTATGACTCTTCAGTTGTAGGTGTTGTTATGATGTGGTGATGATATGATGGTGACTACCATATGGCCATGAGAGGATGTTTATCACATAGCCTACATTTGTGATTACCACACTTTTAGCAATTGTGTGACCTCAATGTGACCTAATAAATGGCCAAACTATCATTACCGGCCTTATATCAAAACCTGAATTACATATTAGTGCATCATTCTGTAAAACTGAGAAAGAGAAGATGAGCCTGATTATAATTGACCTGGCAAATGCAGGGATAAGAAATTAGACTACTATGCTGTAAAGGCTGAGGATTCGGCTCAATTAAACTGAAATTTTAATCAGATTGATAGAAATCAGCTTTCCTGTTTTGCATGTGTAAGGATCAACAGCTTGTGCATAGGGCCCACATTTTGGTGGTACGCCCCCAGTACTACTGTTGAAAAATCCAGTTTTGATTCTGCAGTACAATGCAGTCCAACGGTCTACCCCTCTATACATTTGAACTGAATGGAATGGAATGGCTAATTTACATAGAGTTTGATAATATTATGTAACATTACCTGACACACTACGATCCTTAGGGTCTCTCTGAAGTTTGACACGCACATGGGGAAAGGGAAAGTGCATAGATTTCATCTGAAAAATACATTTCATATTTAGTGATATTAAAATACTTAAAATAATTGTGAATATACAAATGTGTGTGTGTGTGTGTGTGTGTGTGTGTGTGTTGGTGGGGGGGTGGGTGTGGTTGAGAGTGTCAGCATGGCTACCTGTCTCCTGTCTGGGCTGGGACAATTCTCATGCCGGCCATCTGGAGGTTTTACAAACCAATCTGTCTCCTCCCGACGTAGATGGTATGCTTATAAGATATTGGGAGAAGGACAATCATTATTTATATCACTATTATTAGCAGTATTGATTTCATTAACACAGTATTTACACAGTGGAATAATCACTAAACAATGAATTCTGTTTAATTAGAGTTGACATAGGCCTCTCCACTTGATAACATGCTGTGTGTGAGTGTGTATGAAATTACAGAAAGGGAGAGACAAAGGGGCAGGCCATCTGTGTTAAGAGAATCTGTGTTGCAGCCCAAATCAGGATGAAACCAAGGAAGACTATTTTTCGAAAAATTTTGGGTAAATGAGCCATTTACTGTATGTGTATGCAAGAATGAGTCATGTGCAAACTGTGCCATGTGATGAGAGTTAGAAAATGTCAGAGATGCCCACATTACTAAACTGAGTGATGTGAAAAATACCCAAATGGGAGTGCTAAACCCCTAATTTATTGGGAAAATGAAAGAAATTGTTCCACAAATAAAATGTGACCCGAGCTGGATAATCATCTCTGACAGGGACCAGTCGAAGGTCTTAATGTACATTGTAGATCATAGGTGTCAAATTCTGGCCCGCGGGGGGCGGCCAAATCTGGCCCTATGTGTAATCAAATCTGGCCCTATGTGTAATCAAACTTAACACACCCCTCCCCAAACATGACCAAATGAAAGATGGAAAACAGGAGCTTTCAAGAGAGGCTGGAGGAAGAATGGCCCGCAACTTCGTCCCAGTTTTGAAATTGGCCCACTGTGAATTTGAGTTTGACACCCCTGTCTTAGATGCTACTGTTTGCATCTGAGGAGTATCTACAGAAATTTTATGAAAGGGAATTAAATTAACAAAAACATTACAAAATTACACTACATCTGAGTGACGTGAAAAAAGTCTAACATAAAAAGGCATTGCCTGTGTTGTTTTGTCTAATGGACTGTTACTGCATGAAAAGGCCACCAGTGGGGGGTTGCACAACATTTTCTAGCAAAATTTCAAAGTGACTTGTTTGGTGCAAATGTTGTAGCTCTCAGTCACTGCTGTTGCCCCTCATCACTAGCAGATGGGTCTACCTCAAAAATGAACGACCATGATGCACCACACCTGACCTTACCCACACTCACAGGTGTGGCTGTAGTAAATGTGAGCACCAAGTACATCACACAAAATGGATCACAAGAAGCTCTAAACAAAATTGTGGATTTGTAAAACTGTGCAAACAATAGTCTTTTCAAGGCAATTCAAAAGGAAGGAATGCACGTTCCAAGTTTCAGATAATGTTTAACTTTGGCAGCTTTACTTGAATGCTAAAATGTGCAATGACTGAGGAAGCCTTGTGAAGCCTCCTAGCAACCAGTTCTGAATTTGTTATTTATGCAGTGTTTAAGTGGTCTCAATGTCTTATTGTATTATTTTAGGTCTCAATGTCTTATTGTTTTATTTAATGTCAAGGGCAACTAGTTTACTACATTTTAACTAATGTAGTAAAATTGCATAAAGTGTGGATTTAGTTTCTATGTTTTTGTCCTTCTACAACTTTTGAGAGAAGATCTATAAAATGGCCACCATCTTGGTGAAATGTGGTGTGTATGATCAGAAAGCAGAAATTGAGACTTGCATTTTATGATTGGTTAAATATACATAAGAAGTTGGTTCAGAGCATGTAAAGCACAATCAGTGACAAATACCTTCGAGAATCATGGATGGAGGATCATGCCTTTTTTCCCTCTTGATACAGCAGTATCAAAAGGGTCTGTCCACTTCTTTTACGGTCTATGGTAAACCCACCTATAGGCCTACATCTTTTTCTACTCAATCAAGAAAGCTTTGAGAGGGTGGAAGTGTCATTTAAGATTACTTAGACATGAAGCCAAGCTGTGGCTTACAATTTAATGAGATTTGGTGGCACTACTACTTATTGTAACCTTAGCTAATGTTTTGCTAGTGGTGACTATCAGACATACAGTTATGGTACTGAGTAGGCTACAAAATATTAGCTTTTAAGCAAATGGTAGCCAGAATGACATGACAATTAATTAGCTGAATTAGCTTGTGTTTTCTAGTGGCACTGGTGCCAGCCCTACTTGGATGACTTTGTGACCACTAAAATGTCATTTTACAACTTTTTTCATGTTATTGCCCAAATATTTCTGTAGGTGAGGCCAATTTATTTTATCTATCAAGAAAGCTGTGCAGGTGGTATGCTTAGAGGCTGAAGGAGATAAATGGTGTTTGAAACTGAGGACAGGGGAGGAATGCAAGCCTGTCCGGCATTTCAGAGTCAGTATATCCCATGGGGAGATACCAAATGAATGCTTGATAAAGCACTTCCTTGCACTCTCTTACATCACTCGCCCCCTTTTGTTACTGTTTTTGTCCGACAAACTTCTGGATACTTCTGGATCAGCATGCCTTAAACTGTGAACGCTACTCCTGCAAAATTTGTATCAAACTTTTATAAAGCAGCAAAGCTATATTCAAGGCATACTGGTAAAAGCCAATGAACAATAAGGCATTCAAATAGACAAGCCAACCTCTGATGTTACAGACCGCCACCATCTTGAAATGGATGAAAATATTACATTTCTTCCATTGGCAGCAAGCTAATTTGTTTACGATAAAAATCACCTAATTGTTTTTATTAACATGATATTCCAGTATTCAAAACCACTAAATTTAAAGGCAAAGGACAGATTATCCAAAAACGTAATTTCATCAGTAGGCCTATGGAACCAACAAGCTGCCTGTACAAGGTAGACCTACCTGGACCAGTGGGACAATGACCCCAAGCTGTAGGCCTACCTACTCACTCAACCTCAGTAAGTGCAGGAGCTGGTGAAGCAGGCTATGTTGTGTAGTATGAAACAGTTACAGAGTTGTCTTTATAGGCTAAACTGCAGATTTTATTAACTTATTAACTAATGAATGGTCAGCCTCAATAGCTGTCAATAATTTACTTGAATCTCAAAATCAGTCAGTTTATTGTTGTTGCTAGACAATGATTGTGCAGGAAATTATGTTTATGTGGATGTCTGATGTAGACCGATGTTGTAGACATCAAAGATTTTAGAGCACTGCGCTCACTCTAGAATCTTTGCTCTAAATATTCCAGAGATGGCCATCCCACTGGTCTTATGGTGTCTTGGAGATATCTAGTCTTTACCTTTCCCTGCAGTGATTTAATATACCGAAACACTTTTATGTATAGGCTATGCCACCAATATTTGGGTACGATAGGCTATTGACTTTGACTTTGAAGAATTACATTTATTTCAGATGATTGATGGTTTGAATGTGGTGCATAACCCCCACCCACAAACAAAAGCTATACCAACATGCCTATAGGCTATAAACCCACATACCTAATGCTGCAGAGAAAGCCCTGCAAAGCGTTACATTTTAGCAATCAAGAGAAGATTTATCAAGAGACAATTTGCCTGAACTATAAATAAATGAGACAAAAATGCACTTCATAAAGATAAAGGCCATTAGCTATAGGTCTAATTAGACATTATGGCCAGTCTGGTCAGAAAGGGCATGAATGCAGAGCAACTCTACACTTTTAAATTTAGTTTTTATAATTATGTATTTATATCTGTATATGTATTTAAATAAATTGTATTCATATTGTATTGCCCTATTCAATCTGTATATGGATGAATTATCAAGTAATTTAAATAATTGTAGGACTGGCTGTACCATTGGCAACAGACTAGTCAATCACTTTATGTATGTTGATGATCTGGCTATCATTTCCCCAAGCAGTGCTGGCTTTCAGCAGTTGCTGAACACCTGTACAGATTATGGGAAACAATATTCTGTAAATTACAATCCAAAAAAGAGTGTTGTGCTAATCTGTAGAACCAAAGCAGACAAACATCTTAGCTTTCCAGACTTTTTTTGGCAGGACAGAAGTTAGATGGATGCTCAAAAACTAAATATCTGGGTCACTACATCACAGACCAGCTCAGGGATGATGAGGGCATACACAGGCAGGTCCACATGTTGTACGCCCAAGCCAACAGCCTGGTGAGGAGGTTCCATAGGTGCTCAGATACAGTTAAAATCACACTGTTCAAAGCATACTGCACACCTCTGTATACAGCGCCTCTATGGTGTAAATGGAATAAATCCAGCATGCAGAAACTTAAGGTTGCTTATAACGACTTGCTAAGGATCCTGCTAAAGAAACCCAGGTCCAGCAGTGCTAGTGAGATGTTTTGCAATGCACACATGTGGTCATTTCAAGGACTAATGAGAAACTTAATGTATAAGTTTATGTGTCGTGTGGATAGCTCACCCAACAGCCTGATGATAACATTGTCAAATCCGAAAGTCAGTGCTCTGCGCTACCAGTCTCTTCTATGGAAGCATTGGTATGACTGTCTTCCAGAAGTGTTGTGTTGTACTGTCTAGTTGTGTTTTTATAAGATGTTTGTCTATGGACCTTGAGTCTACAAATAAAGATGATGATGATGATGTATATAAATGACAATGTTTTACAACATGGACCAAATTTGCAAACTGGCATAACTGCTGACTGGACTTGCAATTTTAAACATCATGACTACTGGTTGATTAATTCCAGATACTGTATATGAATTTTAGACAGGGTATTTAGACAGGATTATTTCCCACATAACATTGACCTGAATACCTGACGGCATCCCAGAATTTGAATTACTTTTGTTTAATGATTCCTTCTAAGATATGTATTGACCTACAGTATTATTGCAGTAAATTTCAAGCATTACATGCAATATTTGCATGGCGGACAGAAGTCCGACATTGCTGTAGCAATACTGTGTAAATGTTTGCCAGGCTGACGCTGTACAGCAGGATCAATTCTCAACTGTAATTCACAACCATAAAGACTGCCAACTTTATCCATTTAACTAACAGCTACATAGGACACCTTTATATCCTCTGCAGCAGAGGTTATAAAGTTAACATGACTTAAAATCATATGCCATGCTTCTATTTTGCAAACCAAATAGTGAATTATCAAATGCTTCTACCAAAACAAGACAATCAATTCTGTATTTTTCAAAGATAAACTTAAGTTACATACAGTAGATAAGCATTTCTTACAGTGTCCCATCAGCCAATTCCAAAGTTAAAGAATGTGTTGTGTGTGTGTGATTTAACTGAAGTATTTACATATAACTTTCACTGAAAGTAAATCAGAAAGCGTGCCACATGCAATCAGAAAAAGGAAGAAGAGTAAGCAAATAAAGATGAACTGTTTTATTTCACAGAAAAAAACAAGATTGATAATCATTTCAAGCCATGCCATGACAGATACATTTTTCAGGAATGGAATTTTCACAACCTTTGCTTGCAATGTCAAAAGCATCACATGCAAAATAATATTATGCAAGTATTTATTAAATGAACAGACACACATGCGGATATGAAGAACTGTCAACAGAGGACAAAAAAAACTATATTTTGATATATGCTATAAATAAAAATAGTTAACTTAGTTAACATAGTTATCTACTTTAAAAAAGTATAGGTTATTTTTACAAGTAAATCAAAGGACTATGTAGGCTATGATTACCAATCTAATGATTAGGCAATGTTCTGTCCCTGAGATAACATATAGCACAGAATCTAAAAAAAATTAATATATATTTTAGAGAGAGAGAGAGATTAAGTAAAACATTCTTGCCCTCATATATGCAGATTGATATGGGTATAAAGGGTGCAGAAAAACATGCAGTACACAATGATGGATCAGAAATCCAGTCTGAAATACATCCATGCACAAAAGTAACACAAAAAGATTTTCAAATGAAAGAAGGAATTCATCTAAACACAAATCATAATGCATGCATGCAAAGGTCAAATGATAAAGTAACAAAATCTGGAAACGTCTTTGATAGAGTCAATTATGAAAATGGAGAATGTGAGGCTGGAAATCACATGTGAAGAAAAACTACTCTGAGAGATGTTTACAGTGCCACATACAAACAATAAGAGAGATTTACCTTCACTGTCTGACATGGTGTCTTGTAGGTCATCCATGAGCACATAACCTCGACCTCTTGTCTGCTCATCTCTCAGCTGTTGCTGCTGGGGGTCTTGCAAAGAGAGACATGATCCAAACTGATCACGGGAATCAGCGGATATAGGGGGTAGGGGTCCGGCAGATGCTCTTGCCATACCCATTGGCTGACCTACAGGACTCAGAGGGCTCTCCTCTTCTGAGTTCTGGGCCACAATTGGAATCCGTCCTCTTCCACCTGGACCAATTGGCAAACTCGTAGGCTTTGTTCTGCCAGAGGGAGTCTGATAAGCTGAAGTCTCAGCTGATGCCTCACTTTCTGCTTTTAGCCTCAGAGAGGAACTGGAAATATCTCTTTTGATCGATAGGTCAAGGCCATAGACAGAAGATGGCCTCGAGGAGGGGCGTGATCGACTACCACTTGGGTAAGATGATTCTTCTCCTAAAGAAGTTCGCATACTAGAGCTGAGATTAAGGCTCTGACCCATATTGAGGGACCCTGCAAGATTACTGCTGATATTTGAACCTAGGTATTTCTGCTGTTCTGCAATGTTCTTACGGAGCCCAAAGGTGATTTCATCCTGCAAAAGTCGGCTGGATCTAGGGGAGGCAGAACTAGATCCAATATAGCTACTATAATCTGTCTCTAGGGTTCTGACATCCTGGAAAGCAGAAGAGTACTTGCCAAGCTTAGAGTCCATGATGGGGGGTTTCTGCTTCTGATAGATCATAGCTGCAGGAAGTTGCTTTGCAGCTTGCTTTTCTAGAGTAAGTCTGCTTATACTATACTTCTCAGTTTTGGAGAATGGTTTGTATGAACTGCTAGACACACCTGAACTAGGAGTATAGTAGTGATGTGGAAGACCAACCAGTTGGTCGAGGCTCTCTGTTCCAGCAGTGCTTCTTCGGAATTCCTGTTTCAATTGTTGTTTAAGTAGTTTTAACTCATAAGGTTCCTCCATGGCTTCCTCGTCTTCCTGGCTCTTTCCATAAGCACTAAGCCTTGGAGAACTTTCAAGGTAATCTGTCCCTACATCGGCAGCAGTTCGCCTTAGGAGACGCTCTGCTTTAGCAAGTTCTTTCTCTGCAAGAGTATAAGTGGAGTCAGAGAGCCCTGAGGATCCCTTTGTGAGCTCAGTAGCATCTTCCAGGAGTAAGTAGCTCCTAGAGGACTGATGTTGTTCCACATCTGTATAGAAAGAATCAGCAGACACATTAGACATTGGACTCTCTGCAATGCTACCCCCACGTTCTTCTAAAGATCGGAGCTCCAAATGGCTACCATATTTTCCACCCAGATAGGAAGAAGCATCTGGTTGCCTCCGTATGACATCATAAGTATTGGCCATTTTGGTAGCCTCCAATTCAGAAAGGAGAGCAGCCTGCTGTTTAGCTTTCTGCTGCAGTAAAAGCATTTGATGGTAACTCTGCTGTTGGGAGGCTGTAAGAGATGGCACAGAGGAATAGATAGATTGTGATTGATATGGTTGTTGAGACTGGTACAATGAATGCTGGTACATTGTCTGCTGTGGGCATTGGTACTGTGAGTACTTGCTATACTGAGCCTCTTGTTTAGTCTGTGGAGGAACAAACTGCTCCAACTCAGATTGAGGGGCTGTATGAGGTCTTTCCAGTGCATGTTCCCCTACTTCTTCTCTACCACCTCCATGCCGTGTCTCACGGATATTGCTGACTTCACTGTCAGACATATAGTCCCTGTCCTCGGCCACACACTGAAGATATGCTCGTTCTCGCTTCTCTCGTTCTTTTAAGAGGGCATCCTTTCTGCGGTTGATTCCCATTTCCAAGTAGCGAAGTTTTGCATCAATCTCTTTCTCTTCTTCATCTAACTCTGCCTGTTTTTTACGAAGTTTTGAGGATTCACGTTCCACTAAGTCCAATTCCCTATCAATGTCCTGCAGGATTTTGGCACGGGCCATATTGGTACTTCGACAGAGGCGTCGTCGGGCAGATGCAGTACTATAGGTTGCCTGCCCAGTGGTGGCTGCCTCTTCTTCAGATGGTGGGTTGGGAAGGGTTCTTTTTACTTTCTTTTGTGTTCCGGATGGAGTACCAACAGGTGATGCCTTACCCTGTAAATAAATAATAATAAAACACCACAATGTAAAAATTTAATTTTGACTTCTACACAAATCCTATACATAAGAATTAATGTGGCTAAATAAAGTTGACAGGAATCTAAATCAGCAATAAAATCCAGACATTTCAAGTACTTACTGAGTTAAGAAGTGTTTACAAATATTTGGTTTAAAACAGGTTTTATCTTGTATTAGTTACAATCTACATTCAAGATCAACAACAAACTGCTAGACATTTTGAACATGTAAATCTGTCTTAGAAATATCAGCCAGAAATTCTGCCAATATGGACAATGGGAACGTCTTTCGTATTTGTAAACTGAAATTTGGATGCCAAATAGGTCTATGGCCACTCATTAAAAATGTCACCCTGTGTCACATTTCTAACATGGAGTTTTCCTTCATTGTGTTCCGTATTTACATTCTACCTAAGGCTGATGTTCTCGCAGACCCATTGCTGATCATTATGAGAGTTTTTTTTATTAAAACCTAATCACAAACGAAATTCAGACAGTACATTATCTTCCCCAACAGAGACATTATACAGTACATTGGACCACTGCTACAGAGCCTGTCAGAGTCTCAGAGCCTGTGCTATCCAGCTTGCATCAGTCCTCACTTAGATTTTTAACACATCACTGGAGATCCCATCATGCTTCAAAAACTCCACTATCTTTCCTGTCCCCAAGAAATCATCTATCACTAGACTGAATGACTATAGGCCAGTGGCCCTGATTTCAATCAGCATGAAGTCCTTTGAACGCCTAATGCTGGCCCTAGGCAAACAGGTCAGTAGATTATGCAATGAACATGGGGCTGAACTTCATTCTTCAACATTTTGTCCAGCCAATGGTCTATGCAATTACTCTGTTTGTGGACCTCCTTCCCTTTACACCCTACAGATCCCTACTCACAAAACAACCAGACACAAGAACAGCTCTGCCCCAGTCATAAATTGGGACAAATTATTCTCCACCTGATCCACTTATAATTCAATTTGGTGATTTAATAAATAGTTGACAAACACAATCCAAAAAATCATGTATACATAGCAAAAAATTTTAAAAAGTCAATTAAGGTTTAAGTTTAGATTAGACATGCCATGACATTAAATGAATTACAAAGAAATTACGGAGTGATGGAGTAGCGTGACTTGACAGATTCCACATACTGTAAACTAGCAATCTTTTTCACTGATTTACATTCTAAAGCAGGGCCTTACAGCTCAACTGACATTGTCCCATCACCAGTAAGTCACAATCCAAACAGCATCAGATATACATTAACATACACAAGACGACTCATTAGAAGGTGGACGTGTACTGTACTTCAATTCTGCACAGATTTAAAGTATGATTGGTTTCCCACCCAGAATCCACAACCCACCAGTTAAAACAAAACAGTTTTAAATCATTCATTTAAAACAAGAATTACTATTATGTAATTGGAGCATAAGCTTTGTAATAGAAGCTTAGAAAAATCATTAAGCACTTGTGTAAACTTCTGTTCACGCTCACCTCTACTAATACATGTTGACTATAAAATTCATATTTGTCAGAATTGTCTAAATGAAACTGCAATCACTTCAACAATAAGAGGCATGGGAAGACGTCCCCAAAAAACAAGACTGTAACTTTCCAGCGTAGGTAGGCTATTGTGTATGAAGGGTCAAAGTAAAACAAAATAAATTAAAAGTTAAGTTTAAGTTAAAATTCATATGACATATTATCAAGCATCAAATCTAAATCTGTCAAAGTTTATTAAATGTAATTTAAAATTGAATTAAAAGGTTATTAAGTGCAATCAGATTTTTTAATTAGAACTGCATGTAATTCAATGCCCCACCATTTCAGTCAAACTGGAAGGTGTAATTTACTTTTTAAAAGAACTTAGTTTTAGGTTGCATTTTTACCGGTCAATCAAATGCCATGCCCCTCAACAATAATCGGGCTTGCCTGGAAATGTGTTTTGTTGCCTGAAAGTACACCTTTCCGCTTAATGAAATGGAAGCTTTTCTGTGCTGCCGAATGAGCCTACCTAGAGCCCATTAAAAAAAAAAAATCTGGCCAACTCAAAATACGGCAGAATTTCAGTTTGTCTTTTAGTAAATTCACAGTTTTATTTTTGCAATGCTAAAGAGGAGAGTTGTTTCCCCCCAAAACAGTTCTTCATCATAGATAATATGGATTTTCCTCACAATAGGCTATGCCAGGGTTGTTTGGGACAATTTGTGGGATGTGAACACCTACTCCAGTCCAGTCATGCTAATAACTTGAACTCGGACAACAGCTGTGTCCAGTGAAGGGGTAGACCCAGATAACACCCAGAATGGTAGCTCAGACACAGTGACTGAGTCAGAAACCATGATGTAAGTACCATGAAAGTAATCTCAAACCGCTAGACTGATGAGTAACTAGCCTACATGCACATACAATCCTTGTATTCTCCTTAGAATTAAATTTATGGCACAGAACAGCAAATCACCAAGATGCCAGTAATATAGGCCTACCTACCGTGCTAAAGCTAAAACTAGCTTGTTTGTCACTGTGAAACCTGACCACCAAACATACTGTGTCTTTCCACCACCTATAGGGATAATCCAACTATTTCTTCTGATATAACACTCACTGTTGATATATCGCAAATGAAACAATGAGTTTAGTGTTTTAACTCATTATGTTGTTATATCATTATTCTACCAGTCTTTCTTAGAAAATGGACAATTTGAAAAATAAGCTTGTTTTATTCAGTTTCCATGGGGCTCAGCGAAAATGTGTCCACAATCTCCCTTGTTTCTATGCTGAACCCATACAAAAACAGCAGGCATTTCCAATCAAGACAGATTAGTGTTGATGGGCGGGGCATGATTGACAGGCGATAGTGCAACCTAAAAGTAGTTATTCTAAAAGTAAATAAATAAAATGAGTAAATGAAAAGGGGTTGAATCAAATGGTGGCACATTGAATTGCATTAAGTATAAATAAATAAAAAACAAAAGGGAAATGTAAATGTAATGTATGACTGAAATCAATTTAACTGTTTTCATTAATTAATTTAAAGTTTATTGAAATTCTAATTTCAAATAAAATTGATTTCAACTTCAAATTAGATTACATTTAATAACAATTGACAGTTTTAACTTGATATTTAATATCTGTTCAGATGTGCTACACCTTTTTTGTTTGCTTAGTTGCTCCTTGTCAATGTGTGAGAGTATTGTTAATTGTTAAGTTGTTCTTTACTTGTCTTTATATTGTTATGATATTGTTTATCAGTATTGCTTGAAAAGAAGTATAATGTACAAAGCACTTACAGTATGACCATCTGTATGCTGGAGAATGGATGTAGCTCTCTCTTCACCCGTTGGACTCATGGGTTTAGGGTCTGACATTGACCGCTGCATTACCTTTGGAGTTCTGGAGTTGACATGTTGACTTTTTGATGGGTCCAGAGTTGGTGCATGAATTTTCTGTGGACTTGTGTCTCCTAAAGATTTCTCATATGACACAAACTCAAGGGATTTGCTAGGGGAGATGCATGGTGATATGGGAGAGTACAAGACTTTTGGGGATTTGGGTGGGCCAGGAAGGACCTGAAGGGAAGCAGAGTCAACTTTAAGCTTGGAGGAAGGTCCTATCTCTAAGGGAGTTGGACGTCTCCTGTCTCGCTGTGGAGATGAATTCCTCTCAGAATCAGAGTACTCAACTCTTGCGTCAACCTGAACTGAATGTCCTTTCACACTACCTGAGGAATCTGTTTGGACAGAAATCTCTGTGAGAGCCTGAACTGATACGTGTCCCCCACCTTCTGCTGTACTGTACTTTACCCCTCTAGGCCTACTACGTCTAGCTCGAGCTGGGTCCTCCCACTCATCCTGATCCTCATCATCTGTCTGGACACAGCTATCTACACTCTTCTTCACAACCCTCTTTTTTCTTCCTGTGTATGCCTGTTCTGCATTGTCCTCTTCGTCTGTTTGGACTCCACTGTCCATAATTTTTTTGCTTTCCGCAATATTGAGCAATGCCTCTTGTCTCACTGCATCTGATGCATCTTCTGAATACATCTGCCTTAGCTTCTGCTCCTCAAGTTGCTGTCTTAGTTGCTCTTGCAATCGTTGGATCTGTTCTAGTTGATGTTGTTGTTGGGCATAGGTCTCCTTTTGCATCATGAGGTGGGCCTGTCTTTCTTCTTCTTGCTGGCAAAGGATATGTTGTTTCATTGCCTGAAGCTCCTCTAGTTCCTTCTGTACAAGCATCTGCTCCTGTTCACGAAATCGCTGAATCTCTTGACGTTCCCATTCCAGCTCTTCTGCCAGCCGCTGCTGCTTTATCTTCTCCAGTTCCAGCAATTCACGTTCCATTTGGTACTGCCCATCACCAGGCACCATAGGAGACGACAAAGCTTCTAGGGAAGCAGCAATAGCTTCCAAAGATGCATCTGTATATGTATCTATAGTGCCTACTGTAGTTACTGTGGAGGAAGAGATAACAGATTTCTCTTTTGTTGCAGCAATTTCTAGGTTCAGAGGCTGCTCTTCTTGTTCTTCTGCTGTAGTGGTGACCAATGCTGATGCAAAGCTCTGAGACCTTGTAATTGGTTGGTTATGAAGAGATGATAATGAAGGCATAGTGTCACTTGTATGCATCCCAGACATAGTGTTATATGATGTGCTGAAGATTGAGCCAGGTTGTGTGGTTATTGCATAAGTGGATGGGATTGGGGCTGCCACAGAGGAATATACAATACCATTGGAGGATCTCAGAACACTTGTGACTACAAAGGGTGTCCCAGTGGCAGATGTGATTCTTGTTTGGGAAAACTGCGGAACAGTCATGCCAGAATATGTCCCTGTGACTCGTGAATAATCCACTGCCTCACCTGTTAGGAATTCAGTTATATGTTTAGTCCAATAAAAAACTGGATTTGTCAATATATATTGCATGCACCTTCAATGAAACAAAGATACAAATATGCATGAAGTCTTGCCAGATTAATGATGCTGGAAATTCAACACGACAGGGTACAGCATGCAGGGACATGCAACTGTGTGAAAAAAAAAATACTGATCCAAGAAAAAGTCAATGCATGCAAAAAATAAAAAGAAAGACAAAACATTTTAAGCTATTAACTTAAAATAAGTGGAGGTAATTCAAAATTATACCTCACAGAAAGATCTGCAATGTCAGAGTACTGACCTGCTTCAGAAATCTTGCCAGAAGTAAGATCAACAGCCGCCTCTATGGCACCATTGAAATCAAAGCTGTTTTTGGACTTGTAGAAAAAAAGCCCAGCCTCAGCTAAATTAGTGTCCGACATGGATGGCTTTATACCAACAAAACTTTTCATTCCATAAGAGGAGCGATTATACTGATAGTGGTCATCCCGATAGCCAAAGCGATCTTCAGGCAATGAAGTGGACTGTTGCGTCGTGCAACTCCCGGCAAATGGCAACTTGTAAACAACATCACAGCACACAGCTCTTTTTCCAGCTGTTAGATCCACAGGTTTTCCATCCTCCTCAGTAACCACGGCTGTCACAACATCTGCAGTGGATTTGTCAACAGAGACAAGAGTCTGAACAGGTTTTGCGGTAGTGAGATCTACTGCTCCTGATACACAAGTTTCCAAGCGCGGGGGGATACTTGGTCCAAAACCACTTGTTACACTGATTGGAGCAACAGTCACTGGTGTCTGAACTTTCCCTACACTGGTGGACAGATTTATTGGTTTCTCTGGTTGAGCATCTACTGGTCGGTAGATTATCTGAGAAACAGGCTCAAATGATTTGGCTGTTGTAAGCTGAAGAGGCATTGATGGGATCAGAGATGCATCATTACCAGAGGCGATGGTGGCTGTGCAAGTGAGAATGGTTATGTTGTCTGATGTACTAGATACAGAGGCAAGTGGTTCTGTGCTTAGATTGACAACAGATGACTGAACTGCACTTGTCTGCCTTGGACTACTGTCATTAGCCACGGATTGTCGTCTTGACTCAGAAGATGACAAATCGACACCTTTCATGGCTGTTTCTGCATCCATTTTGGGGGTACGAAGATCTACCACTTCCCCTGCATGATAGACATGGCTATTCTGAGGCTGAGTTTTCAAATTTTCTGGACTGGATGATGCCCCAAAGAATCTTGGGGTAGGAACGGATGGTACTCTCTCATGTACAACAGAGACTGTTGTTCTTTGAAGTTCAGTAGTTACAACTTGAGTAACTCCAGAAGCCAGTGATACAGGTGGTTCAGCTGATGCTGATATGGCTTCATATACATGACTCATGCTTGACACCACTTTTTCTGGTCCACATATTTCTTGACTTTCTATTGATTCAGTGATTCGAGTAAATGCAAGTGGCACTTTTGTTGTTTGTTGTGGTTGTGGGTGTGGCTCTGGCTGGGTGTGGCTCTGTTGCTGCTCTGAATGAGGAGATACTTGAGGTTGCCTTGTTGGAGATGCAAAACCAGAGCTGGCTGGGGCTTGTGACTGTATGCCATCAACAGGTGAACTAGGTTGTGATGGCAGTGTTATAACTACATATGTTTCATGTACAGTTTTGGTGTGCCTAGGGGATGGTGGGGATTTGGGTGATGTAGTGCCAGACCTGCTGTCTACAGAGGGACTTAGATTCAGAGCTATGTTTGCAGACTCATTGGTAAGGACATTTGGTCTAGCTGGTGAATGACTAGGTGAAGGAGGGTGAACAAATGTTACTGGTTTGGGAGCTATTGGAGGCTTAACACTTTCCCCAGGTCTATGACTAAAAGTGAGACCTGCTGGGATAGAGGATGGCTTTGGAGGAACAGGTGGGGGGATATGTGGCTTGTGTGTTGTACCTCCAGACTGCTTTTCTAAAGGAATAGAGCCTGCAGAAGTCATACCCACGGAAGTGCGTGGAAGAACCTGTGGTGGTATCTTTTTGGGATATACAGTTGGCTTCGGTAGTGTTTGAGGTGGCAAGGGAGGTGGCATAGGAATATCTGTTTTTTCCTGAGAAAAACTACGGCATAATACTGCTGGTTTGGGAGGTACAGGGGGAGCTGTTGATACTACACTTGGTGCAGAGGGAATGTATTGGGGTACAGTTGGTAATGGTGATATACTCACTACTACAGGAGGGGTTTTTGTGGCTACACTGACAGTGGAGGTGGAAGGTATGTTTGTCTGACTAGAAAGAGAAGATTTTGATAAATCAACCACTCCAGACTGGTCTATTTCTGTGATTTTGGGATCTATAAATGAGGAAGTAATATTGAGAATTTCAGATGTTGCTTGATTGTTGAATGTAGTATTTTCAATCGAAGGGAGATTTGTATCTTTCTCTGGGGCTGAAACTATTGGTATGGGTTCTGTTTCAGTGGTTGCTATGGATATTATCTCAGGTGGACTTTCTGTTTTTTTCTGGTCTTTTATGGTATCTGTAACACAATCCTCATCAGGTTCTTCTTCTCCAGAGGAGCATTGAATCACCCTAAGATCTGGAATAGGGAAGAGACGTTTCTGTGAATCAGTTTCCATTACCACAGTATCCTCTGGTTCCCTACACTTTAACATTGAGTTTTCAGGATCATGAAATGGCTGTGTTGGACTTGTCCCAGGTGTTAATACAGCTTTCTGTCTCTTCATAAGTTCTTCATAAGCAGTTTCAGCATCTAATAGTGGCTTTCCATCCTTCCCTAAAGTCACACTGCCTTCAGAAGAAATTACACCAGGATGAGATTCAGGACAAGGTAATATTATTTCTGGTTGTGGTATATCCTTTTGTGTCTGTGATGATTTTGAATCTTGTTCTTTTAACATCATCTCCATCTTTTTCTGCATCATATCTTCATACACCTCATCTGGTGATCTTAATTGTTTTGGTTTTCCTGGAACTGGCACTTTATTTTTTTCTTCCTCATCACATTTGTCCTCAACAAGAGATTCATAAGCACAATCCTCAATCAGCACACTACCATACAAAGATTCCTTACAGGGTGGTAACTCTACTCTCTCAATCACAGGAGACTTGGCTTTTAACATAATTTCTTCATAGGCTTCATCAGCACTTTTCAGGGCCTTTTTCCCTATCACTTCTTTTGACACAGTGTCATTATGATGTTCTTCTGTAGGAGAATAAAGACATACAGATGTTGGAAGTTGATACACTTTATGCACTGCTGCAATCTTCTCTGGGTTAACTTCAAATCCTTCTGGTTCAGATTCCATACTAGGTGAGAAATCAGAACAAGACGACCGTCGTATCTCTTCCATTTCTGCTTCTTGACGCAATTCTTCTGTTGGGGAGGCATCTTCAATGGGAGAGAGATTGCTTGGCGGTGTTTTGGGACGCTCTCTTCTTCTCTGTGCCCGTATGTCCTCTTTCTTTGATTTCTTTCCAGAGCTCTTTTGCTTTTCTTGTTCCCTGAGGAGTTCTTCTTCCTCACGAAGCTCTTCTTCCTCAGAAGAATCCTCAATAGTTGGCAGCATCTGGCCAGGCTGTCGGTGCTTTGCCTTCCTTTGTTGTTTGCCCTCTCCACTGGACCTTGTATGACTTGGACTGCTGCTGTCACTGTCTTCATCCAAAGATGACAGAGAGGTAGGCGAAGTTCCTGGAGTAAAGCTGGAAGCATGTAAACTAGAGGAGCCCTCACCTCTAGAGCGGTCTTCAGGAGAGTCTGTTAGACTTTCAGGCTCTCCATCGTCAAATGTTGGCCGAACAGTAGCAGTACTGGTTAACTCAATGGTTTTAAAGTGCCTAACACCTGCTGCAACCTCCTCTGAGGATTTACTCAAAGAAGTAAGGTTCTTCACAGAGTCATCATCTGGACTAATGCTGGTATTTTTAACAAGACATCTGCCTCTTCCAGTTTCACTTTTTTCTTTTACATCATCCATTTCCTGTCCCTGATCTCTTTCTTTATTAGCTGATAATGTAGTAGTATCTGCACTTATCTCAGGTGCCTGTGATTGAATTAATTGCTCTTCATCTACAGAAACAGAGCTGTCTGAGGGTTGTTTTTCACCATCACCGACTTTCTTTGTAAGGGATATGTGCTCACTCTCACTGCTATCTTCAAATGAATCTTGTAGCTCAGTTGGTACAGACAGTTTTTTCCTGTCTGTCTTTGGTCCTACTGTTGCAGTGCTATCCTTCTCTTGAGCTTCTCCTTGGCTGTCGTCTTCTGAACTTTGTTGTGGTGACATTGGTAAAACTTGCAAACGACGCCTACATTTGCCATTAGATTTTTCAGAATCTTCTTGTATAGCTGTGGTTGACTGAGCTTCCAGTATAGGTAGAACGGTGCTCTCCAGTTTAGCCAAATCAGAAGGACTTGCAGGACTACTCTGTTGTGTCACTGCAGCATCAGGTCGGCTAGTTACTTCAGCATTTTTCTGCAAAATATTGCAGCACAATTTTTACTATTAGTGCATGACTGTGACAGTTTTATTATTTTGATTTTAGATTCTACACAAAATATTGTTTCATGATGACAGTAAAAATGTAAAAAGGTTTGCTACAAACTAGCGTTCTACATGGTCTAGTTTCTAAACGGAATCTATGGTAACTAGTCTTATTCCCACTTACAGTGATGTCTTCAAGTTCATCCTGATTTCTTGACTTAAGCACTGACTCAAGTGATTCAGATGGCATCTCATCTTCTTCTAACATTTTTTTCTTGGCCTGCTCATCGGGTACAGAACTAAGGGAATCTACCTCTAGGCCTACATCAAGGTCTTTACATGGAGACATTTCTTTTTCTGGTTGTTTGGAATCTATGAATTGCTCTACTGGGGATACCAATTCACTTTCTACAACTGCCATTTGTTTTTCACCAGTGTTTATGCTTTCAGGCTTCTTTTCATCAGAAAGAAAACTGGAGTCTACACTGGAGTTTACATTTTGGGCAGCATTTATGTTTTCAGGCTTTTGTTCATTAGAGGATGGACTGGTATTGCTGACACTTTCTTCAGGGTCATTAGATTGTCTGCTCTGTTCTTCCAGAGCAACCAAGTCACTTTCTACAGATGCTGTCTGTTTTTTGTCATCTTTTTTGCTTTCAGGCTTTTGTTCAGTAGGGGGAGGACTGGAATTTTCTATATACTTTTCATCCTGGGCATCTAGGCCTAACTGTTGTTTACCTGTGCTTGTATGCCTCTGGTCATCAGAAAGTGAACTGTCTACACTTTCCCCAATTTCTGCTTCTGGGTGTCTGGATTCTATGATCTTTTCCAGAGATAACTCATTTTCAGGTGCCATTTGTTTTGCAACATTCTGTATGTCTTCAGACTTCTGTTCATTAGAGGGAGAACCAGACGTCTCTACATTGTCTATAATTTTTGCATCTTTTGATTCAATGGTCTGTTCTACCAAAAGAACTGAACCCTTATCAACTGTTGCCAACTCTTTTTCACTAGTATTCATGTTTCCAAGATTCTGTTCAACAGAGATAAGTTTAGATCCGTCTGAAGCTTCTTCTATTTTTGCCACAGATTCATTAGATGTTACGCCCTTCACTAAAAGGGTAGGTGAATCTCCCTCTAAACTTGCCACTTGTTTTTCACCAGTGTTTATGCTTTTAATCTTCTGTTCATCAAAGGTAGAAGTGGTGTTGTCTATGCTTTCTTTAGAATGCTCTCGTTCACTGGATTCTGGACTCTGCTTTACCACAGCAACTGATTCCGTTTCTGTAAATGCTACTCTCTGATTTTCATCAGCATTTATGTTTTCTGTTTTCTTTTCATCAGAGGAAGATGGGAAGTTGTCTGCATTGTCTTTTGTTTGGGCCACTGGTTCTTTGGATTCTACGCTTTGTTCTACTGGAATGGATACACTTTCTGCAGGTGTAGTTGCAGCTATCTGATTTTCGTCAGTATTTATGCTTTCAGGTTTCTGTTCATCAGAGGGAGTACTAGAGTTGTCTACACTTTCTTCAGTTCTTGTCTCTGATTCATTGCATTT
>JAGFZM010000014.1:1656821-1701177 GCA_017657215.1 Limnothrissa miodon
GAGTTGTCTACACTTTCTTCAGTTCTTGTCTCTGATTCATTGCATTTTGCACTCTGTTCTACCAAAGGAACTGGTTCACTTTCTGCAGTTTCTGTTTTCAGATTTTTATCAGCATTTATGTTTTCATATTTCTTTTCAGCAGAAGAAGAGGGGGAGTTGTCTGCACTTACTTCAGTTTGGGCCACTGGGTCTTTCGATTCTACGCTTTGTTCTACTGCAACAGATACAATTTCTACAGATGCAGTTGGAGCTATCTGATTTTCAACAGTATTTATGCTCTCAGGTTTCTGTTCATCAGAGGGAGATTTTGAATTGTCAACACTTTCTTCAGTTTTGGACTCCTTGGATTTTATACTTTGTTCTACCAAAGAAACTGATTCACTTTCTGCACTTATTGTTCTCTGCTTTTCACCAGAATTTATGGTTTCACGTTCCTGTTCATCAGAAGTAGAAGCAGAGCTGTCTATACCTTCTTTAGTTTGCACCTCTGGTGGTTTGGAATCTATGGTCTGCTCTACCAAAGAAACTGATTGACTTTCTACTATTGTTGTCTGTTTTTCATCATTTATGCTTTCAAATTTCTTCTCATCAAAAGAAGAAACAGAATTATCTTCATTTTTCTCTAGTTTTGCCTCTGGTTCTTTAGATTCTGTGCTCTGCTCTATTACAGGAACTGTCTCACTCTCTAATTCTACTACCATCTGCTTTTCTCCACTTTCTACACTCAACATAGGTTCAAGCTTTTGATCATCAGAGAGACAAACTGGAATGTCTACATTTTCCTCCATTAAACTTTCAGAGGGACAAGCTGATGTGCTAGTTATATCTTCTTGTGTTTCTTCAGTAGGTGTATTGAGACCCTTCTCTAACATGTAAGGTGTCTGAGCCTGGTTCAGTTCAAGTACCTCTATTTTGTTTTCTGGCACAGGGTCTTCTGCTGCTGTTGCCTCTGCAGTCTGTTCCGTAGGTCTAGCATCAACTCTTTTATCTGAGGCTAACTGAGGCTGTTCCGCCTGAGCACAATTAATACTGGGACTTGATTCTGCGGAGGCAACAGAAGCTTTAGATGTAGGGGAAGGAGGAACATCAGGAATAGGAGAAGCAGAGGGAGGAAGAGGGCTAGATGTAAGTGGTGGCTTTAGTGGCTGCTTGGCTGGAGAGGTCTTAGGTGAAGGAGACACATCTCCCAGTTGTCCTGAAAGAGCTCTTTGTGTCTGACAGTTCAAGCAGAGCCATTCATTCTGTAAAAACATTAACAAAAAAAACAGTCAATTAGGGTCGTTGAAACATATGGCATGGTCAATCTATGTTAAACTGGATATTATGGCTTTACTGTAACTTGTGATAGTCGTAACAAAATACTTAATAATAAATACAAAATAAATAAAATAAAAAACATGTTTTTCTTTCTGCCTTTTTAAAGCTCCTGAGGTAAACATTTAATCATTTTCTTTACTTATTTGGTCATTGAAAGACAGTGTGAGTAAGTTGCAGAACAGATACTGTACTTTCTTTACACAACTCTGTCTACACAAACAAAGTTCTGCGAATACAACTTCATAATGGATTAATTAGATTTCATTCCATCCAAGTACATCATTTAACAATACAATGTGTACAACTATTTCTTCATCACACAGGTAGCCTACCCGTAGCCTTCCACATGTCAGTGAATAGCCTATATTCAATTATTTTCATCATAAAATTCTGCATTTCTTTTGATATATTAGTTTGTCAATGTTGTCAAATGTTCAGCCTAAAGGAAGGATATGAGAATAGGCCCATTTCCACCTTCAAACATTCAACCTATCTGCATATTTGACAGGCACAGATTTTATTGTTTTATTTTTTGATTGGGGGACTGTAAAAGATTTAGGAAATAACATTTCTCTAGTATGAGTATTTAGTGATACAGTAGCTTATATATACAGATTTTTTTAGAGATTTGAGATTCTTTAGTATTAAGTCTTAAGGTACAGTTAATAAATTACTATTCCATTTGAATAAGCTGATTTGTTTTTGGTGAATATATATTGTAGATAGGTAAGTAGATGGCTGAATAAAATTGCTCAGCAGATTTTAAAGGTTTGTGCATGATTCCACCAAGTCATGCCACAGATCTCACAAACGTGAACAGATGATCTTCTTAATGGGTTGATCCTTGTAACACTTTCATCTTGGCAAAGGTTTGTATGTGTGTATGTATATATGTGTATGTTTTTATTTTTCCACTTGGGAGATATTCATGTCCCCCGCCCCTTTTTGGATATGGGCCAAAGGTCTTGCTCATTCCACGTGAGGTGGCACCGGATGTGTTCAGAGTAATCCCTTAATTTTACCTGAAATAGACTAGTGGGATTAGTGAGCCTGTGCACGGGTGACATCTCTATAGCGACAACACACTATGCTGCTCAATACATCCTCCTCCTCATTGTGAGCTTAACTTAAAACAATCAGTGTTCTGTTACAAATTTACTTACCTGTATGTTGTCTATTTTGTTGCCTATTGTCAGCACTGTTCCTTGCCTGTCTTAAATACTTTAAGTATACTTATGATGTATGTTTTCACTTGATCCATGAAATGTTGTCTCATCTTACTGTATACAGTGTACATGGTTAAAATGACAATAAAAGTCACTTGATTTTACTTAAAATTATGTAAAATCTAAAATGCTGTAAGGCCTGAACACGGTTCTTGGGTTACTGTACAAAAACAGCGTCAAACAAACCCAGGACCCAGCGAGAGGGGAGTACACTTCAAAACCACACTTCAAAACCTTTTACACTAAGTTTCATATGACCTCGCATTTTGGTGTCCCATGGAGTTGTTTTTTGTAGTTTTTAAGTATTAAATTAACTTATTTGTTTTTAACCCCAATTTTAATTGTGTATGATGCAACATAAAAAAAATCTGCTAAATAACCAGTTATAATACCTGTATACCGTAAAAAGGTTTCTGATGAAAACCAATAAAAAAAAACTTCTCAAATAATGGCCACTTTGTTTCATCTTTTCAAAATTTAAAGGGATTGTATCTGCAATAAACATCTGAGAATGAATATAAGGATTGCATGTTAAGACAGGAAGACTACTCTACTATCCTCCCTGTGAACTTTCCAACATCGCCCTACAGTAAACAGAAACCATGCCACTTCACACTGTATCTAACCATTTACACTGCTCAAATAATGACACCCTGGAGCAGGGTATCAATCAAATGCAATACCAGAGAGTTTTTTAAAGGATGAACTTTGTTTACAGAAAACAAATCATAGATAGAGAATTATTTTTAGGTAAATTTGTATTTAGGTAAACTAGATGCTTGCAAACGTAGTTGTGAAAAGCTATGCTACATTATACATGATTGTAGTTTTGCAAACAATTGATAGCCAACTGAGGGTCATTTGCAGAAGTTTGTTCCACCAAAA
This sequence comes from Limnothrissa miodon, assembly GCA_017657215.1. Taxonomy (NCBI): domain Eukaryota; kingdom Metazoa; phylum Chordata; class Actinopteri; order Clupeiformes; family Clupeidae; genus Limnothrissa; species Limnothrissa miodon. The sequence goes on from JAGFZM010000014.1 coordinate 1,660,250, forward strand.
ATCAACATCACCAAAATTTACTTGGATCAACTACTGTTTATCATAGCCAAGGAATGGAAAGACTGAATTGGAATTACTAATTTCCATACATTCTAGACCATCTACCAGGCGGGAAACCATGTGCATTCTCCACAGAGGTTTACACAGAGGCTACAGCCTTCTGTGTGAAAGTTGGCGTTGGAGTTGGCTCCTGACTCAGGGAGACAAACATAATAGCATTTCACTTCTCTTATTTCCACCAGAGTGTAACTGAAATTTAACCTTGCTTTGCAAGAGTAACAAGGGTTGGCATGTCGAAAAAACACTGACGCATCTATATAAATGATACCACTGCTTGATCACATTTCTGAGCGTCAAAATTAATGCACCATTTAAAATGTGTATTATTTTTAGAAAACTTCACACCTGTTTTGGAGTACCACTTCTCTGACGTAGTGGCTCCCCATGTATCTGGATTATCTAGGAAACTAAACAGAATCTTCGGTAAGCACATCCCAGTCTACTTTAAACCAAGGAACACCATCAGACAGAGGCTAGTTCACCCCAAGGACATAATCTGCCATCATCTGTCTGCTACATACCATTCTGCTTTTCTCCCCCTTAACAGCAGGCAGCCATCAGCTGGATCCTGTGATCTTAATGACCAATTTACTCCCAAACTCACACATTGGCCACACTAACTATAATGGGTGATTCATGTGAAATACTGAGGGGATTGTAACAGCCTACATTATGTGGCCCTTTCTGCCCATCTTCTGCTTTTTAGTTTCTCTGTTCTCTCTTTTACTGTCTATGCTGTGTTCCGTGCATTATAAGCAGTGCAGCAATAAAAGTGTTTTTACTACGTCAATTCTAAATGTTGTTCAGACTATTTAAACAAGTAAATGTGGTATACCGCGTAACACATTACTTTATCGCATCAAACCTGAAGAGACGTTTATAGTATAAACTGGTATAATGCTCTATTGCTCTATAAAATATGATGATTTAATGAATCATTATTAAAAAAAAAAACGTAACTCTCTAAATTACTATAAAACAAATATGAAAGGAATATGTTGCGGTGGGAATGCATTACCTAATTGGACTGTGGCTTTACAGTCTTATTTTCACAAGCTATTACACAGGGAACATTCCTGTGTAAAGCATCCTGGACTGATTTGAACTGATTTTGCACATATCCACAGTGAACATTCCGATATTGGCAACATTTGGTCTGCGCACGAGACAACTCTGTAAGCAACATTGTAGAGTATAGTAACTGATATGTGTTTGGGAATATTCTGGTAGCATGATCCTGATTATTCAGGATCTGATTTTAACCAGAAAATTGATCCTATAGCGAATTTGATGTAACCAAATTCGATGTAACCAGTGTCACTGACAGATACACTGCCCACTGGTGGACAGAATGTTATTCATGAATATTTAAATATTGATATTAATAAATAAACAGATTTTAAATATGAGTTCTATATGAGTTAAATATGGTCGTTATATGAAGCCACACACACACTTCATTGTATGAAGCCACACACACACTTCCCTCCCTGTTTTTTTTTTAAATGTTGGGCACAATATTTATAATATTATATTGCCCCCACTTTAAACCCCACTACAAAATGTTCAACTCACCTCACCAAGATGGGGCATTGGATTGAACCCACACAAGTTGCACACAGTCTTTTTGCATTCAGTGCAGGTGCTGTAATTTGGTGCACTCCCTGAACCCATGTTTAGTTGTGTCTTACACAGAGGACAACTGGCAGACGTGTCCTGTGTAGGGACTGAAGCTGGTGGTGTAGTTTCCTTACGTTCCTCAACAAGATCAGCAGTCTGAGCTTTGTCAGGTGGTTTAGAGACTTTAGATGAATCTGGCTTTTTGGAGCTGGGAGGTGGAGTGTCAGGGGGAGAATCTGAACCGGAGTCTGGTGGAGTCCCAGGTGGGGAATCTGCACCAGAGTCTATAGGGGAATCGGGTGGTGAACCTGGTGGTGAACCTGGTGGTGAACCTGGTGGTGATTCCTCATTTTCATCCTCTGGGTTTGTGGAAATAAGATTGGTGGCTGAACTCAAAAGAGAGGAACCAAATCCAAACATTTTCCCTGAAACTGCTTCAGCTGCAGGGGGCTTTGCTGTTTCTGTAAGGTTGCCTAAGCCACCAAACAACTTCCCTGTAACTGACTCCGTGGGCTGAGAGGAAGGGGCCTGAGGTTTGGTGCCTCCAAAGCCACTAAACAGCTTTCCTGTGACTGACTCTGCAGCAGCAGAAGGTGGTTTTGGCATGTCAGTCAAGCCTCCCAACCCAAAACCTCCAAAAAAGCCTGTGTCTTGCTTTGGGGGTGCAGATCTGGCAGGAGATCCCTGCGGTTGTTGCATGGGCCGGCCAGTTTTTGGGTCTATTTTTGGAGATCCAGTTTTAGGCCCAGGAGACGACGGCTGGGAACCTGGCCGGGACCCTGGCTGCGATCCTGGTGGGCCTTTGGGACTTAGTGGAGCATTTGGACTCAATGGACCAGGAGATTTCAAATTGGGAGTTACTGGTGGTGTCCCAATTTTTCCTGAATCAACTATGCTCTTCTGTTTGGTCAGCATTGGAGGCCTCTTGGACTCACCCTTGAGAGGGTCCTTCTTCTGTGGTGAGGTTGGAGCCGAACCGTCCTTTGAGGGCTGTGGTTTCATCATAGGAGGACCAAGGTGCTCAGCTCCCCCAAGAGCTCGCTGCATCTGACAGTTAAGACAGAGCCACTCCTTACCCTGTAAGCAGATCACAACAGTTAGATAAAGTCAGGCTCTCTCCATATTTCTCAAAGAGAAATAGTTGTTGAGAGCAATAGACAAAGGGAGACTTCTGTTGCTCACGATTTGTCACAGTAGTGTTTACTTTGTGCAGATTTTCTAAGCGAATAATATATAATGTATAACTATAATGTATGGCAAAAAAAACACTTGGGAGCCCTTCGCTGTTACTGCAGTGATGACAAGCAGGAGGTATAGTGCCGTCATGCGTCACATGATATTACAGCACTGACGGCGAAGGGCTCTTAAGTGTGTATACAAAAAAGTGGGTATAATCCTTTTTGTTTTTTTAAATATTGCTATTACAGTGCATTGGAAATATTTACTGGGATTAATCTGTAAATGCATAAAGACTTTCGTTTGTTAGTAGACTAACTGAAATCAGTAGAATGAATAGAAATTATGTTCGAAGGTGATGATAGCCTAATGCTTAAAATAGGGATGTGGGCAAAGCATGTTGGCATATGATCAAATCCAGCAATAAGGATCTTGTGATGGTAACACTTTAATTCAAGGATTCAAGGAGTTTATTTGTCACATACATTGAGGTACTAACGTAAAATATGTAGTGAAATTGCATTGAAGAGAAAAGATGGATAAAGGTAAAGAAGAAAACAAAATAATTAGCTATTCACTTTTTTTTTTATTCATTCACGTTTATATATTCATTCAATATTTATTTTATTTTATTTATTGCCCTCATAGTTCACTGACAAGTTTTGACAGTAAATATGCTCACGTATTGCAAGTGAGATTTTTTTTTTAATGAAGGGTGCATTTCTTGATTATTTATTGAACATCAATGTTCAGTGTTTAAGCTCTCAAAACTCGACATGTCGGCAGAATAATGTAACGGAGCAGGGTCATGTGACTCCACATGCGGTAGTGTTTTTAAATGGAAAGTCATTTCAATAATCAACCTGATAAAATTTGATCGATTATAGGTTCTGAATGTCGATTTCAATTACTTTTTGATTAATCGCCCAGTTCTAGATACTACAGCCATAACCACAGCCATTCACAACAATTGTTTTTTGGTGGTAAAAATTTCTTTGAAACATCTGTATGAGCTTAACAATCAACTTATGTGGACACAGGAACCAAATAGAGTTATGTGCAATAGCTAAATTAGCTTGAATATATTTCTTTTAAAATAACTGCAGCCATATTTACTCTCTACACATGGAAGGAATCAGTTAACACAGCTACGTACTTTTAGGTACTTCAAACATTTTAGAAGGCAAAAAGTACATTTAAACTACCAAGAACAGTAGCAGGAGCATAACTTTGTAATTTTTGTTCTGCTCACTATAGGCACTCTTTGAATTACTTTAAATGCCCACTATGCAACATTTTTCATTTAATTAATCCGTTTCATACTGTTTAGGATGCTAAAATGAGTCATTACACGGCAAACGAACGGTGTAGAATGCACCACTGTGGCCTATAGCGGTAGATACAGCACTCCAGACCGCCTCCAATAGAATGCAGTGCAATACAATGCAATACAGCGGTCTTTAGAGGGAGCTTGTGAGAGAAAAAAACAGAACGTTGCATAGCCCTGCTTTAAATCAACCAGAGGTGTATTTTGTCTTGATTCTGATACTATTTAGAAAACCATATGGCCGTGCAATTGCTGTATTGCAGCAATTCCTTTGAACAAGGGACCTGCATTGCAAATGTATTAGATTGTTGACATCTCAGTAGCAGATTCACTCTGGCCTCATGTGGAAGCACCCACTCTTTCCACTATCTAGAGCAGATAAAGGCTCTGAAGCTGCTCAAATACAGAAGTATTCGTTTTAGTGTCAGTAACACTGTTTTCTACACACACCCAGATGCCTATTGCTGTCATTCTATGCCATATGCATGGGAGTAAATAATCAATAGCCACACCAAAAGCAAGGGAGTGCATGCACAAGAAGGAGGTTGTGCAATCTGACAGTGTACATTGCAGAAGGCAAGTTTAAAATCCATGCTAATTAAAACTACATCAGGACATTGCTTTACTTGAGCTAGATGCTACATTTGATATGCTTCCAAAGATAATATAAGGTAAGATTTTGACAACTGTGTTTCACATGCACTAGTTTGGAAATTAGATATCAATACTACAGGTAAAACTAATGTTTTGTTTTCCAAAAGTGATAAATATATAAAATGTATCTTGTGAGTCTAAACTGTGAGCATCACTTATATAAAGGCGTTATGTGCAGTTTCTACTCTGTGAGAGCAAACTCTCAAAACCAGGGCCAATAAGGCTCTGCCATCAATGCTGTCAAGCCACTAATCACCCACCAATCTGCTATATTAAAAAAGTAATTCTATTAAAAACAAAGAATTTAATAGCTCTAAATATGGCTTTCAGACAACAAGATTTTATAAACTATTCTCTTACCGCAGAGTCAGGGGGGCTGAAACCGCACAGGCTGCAAACTTGCTGTTTGCACTGGGTGCAGGTGTTGAAGTTGGGTGGCTGGTCTTTGCCCTGAATATTCAACTCTGTAGTTTTGCAGAGTGGACAGAGATTAGTTCCAGATTTGTCAGTGACAGGCACATTTTTTGGAGGCCCTGAAGACTGTCCACCAGGACCTGCTGTACTTTTCTGTCCCTGCTGAGGCCCCTGCTGTTGAGCTCCAGGGACATTGGGTTTTCCAGGTCCTTGTGGTCCTCCTCGTTGTTGAGGGGATCCCTGGCTTTTGGGTGGTCCTTGCTGGGGGGGTCCCTGGCTTTTGGGTGGTCCTTGCTGGGGTTGTCCTTGCTGAGGGGGTCCCTGGCTTTTAGGTGGTCCTTGCTGGGGCTGTCCTTGACCTTTGGGTGTTCCGGGCTGGGGGGGTCCCTGGCTTTTGGGTGGTCCTTGTTGAGGTTGTCCTTGACCTTTGGGTGGTCCCTGTCCTTGAGCTGGCCTCTGTCCCTGCTGTTGTGGTCCCTTTCTTGGCCCAGGTGAGGCCCCAGGTTGTTTACCACCTTGTTTAGCCGCTGATTCCTCTTCTTCTTCATCTCCAAAAGGGTTGAGTTTAGAGATATTAGCAGCTGATGATGACACAGCAGATGAAACTGCACTAAGGGGGTTGGCCCCACTAAGAAAACCAGATGAAAACATGTTGGTCCTTGACTCTGACGGATCCTTTGGCTCCTGCCTGAAACGGGATTCAAAGAGGCTGAGTGACGAAGGGCTACGTCCAGGTTTTGGCTTTGAAGCTGGGCCTTCAGCAAAAGCATCGATTGTACGGCTCTTGCTCAGGCCAGTGGGCCCCTTGCTCGTCCCAGAACTCACAGTGGTCCTACAAAACACAAAATAGCCATGTAAATTGTGAATTTACATAGACATGTAAATTGTGAAAGCCCAAACTCAAGAACTCATGACTACCGTAAACACACAGAATGCTGCATTTAAAGATCTCCTACAGATATATAGTTGGTCTGCAAACGCATAAAACAAGATATTCCTAAAACCTAAAAATAACATATTTCACACGTGAGCTTCTTCCTGTATAATTCATACTGTATATATATAGGGAGAGAAATGGGTTTCAGCACCTTGGCCAGCGCAGGAAAAGCCTTCAACAACCACAATGGGTAATAACCACCTAATTTCAAATAGGTCTATAACACAAAGCATCAGCGAAGTGGATCAATTAGCATGATGACATTTGAGCTTGTAGTACTATAAATAGGCTATTCGTTGGTCCAAATGCCCCTCCCCCATTTTGTAGCTATATGATACATCATACAGTAGCTATGCCAAGATAGACTAACGTGTAGTTTAAAACCATGGATTTCAGCGAATAGCAATATTTTTGCTGCAAACTAAGGCTAATTACATTATTTGTTTAGGCCTATAGGCGTCAGTCCTCAGTGGGTTCCTGTGCACACCCGTAACGCAACAAACACTTCTCTGTGGGAAATATGGCGATGGAAAATCGGCAGCAGGGGATGCCTTTCTTCCAAACATCACCAACATCTCATTATGGCCACATTCAAAAAATATATATATTTACAGCAAGACAACCCAATATTCTGTAAAAAAAAAATTGACTGAGCAGTTTCGTGAAATCTAATACATAACAATGTCCAAACTGTTTACATTCCGCGGTCGATTGCTGATAATTATGATGACGTATGGGCAATAGAACCATTTCACAGAATGCAAGAACAAAATTCTATTTTGGTGTGAACAACTAATTTCTACTGTCTGAATTTGGTTAAGTAGGCTAGTACATCGTAGAAATCTTTTGTACAATACAATATTGCGTTAAATTACGCAGTTCATAACCAAGTCAAACGATAATTAGCCCATCATCACAATATAATAGCGCTGATGAGTAAGAGCACATTGAACATTCAGTGAACATTCATTTTGCTCTTTCTGACTCTACGCACATCCCAATACACCATAGTCGTATTTCTTCCCCTTGCATGAGTGCATGAACGCAAAATTATTTAGAAGAAACGCCTGCCTGGAAGTCGCAGCATCACATCCAGGTTGCTCTACTGGCCTTCTTGACATCGCGGACGCAAGCTGATTTCTCTCTGCTTCGCTCAACTGAGTCAGGTCCACCTTTTCTCCAGTAGACGTCCGAATAAAGCCACCTTTCCCATCAGATGAAAGGCCCTGTGGTAGTTCTGAAAGCGACCCTTCACCACCCTCTAGGCTTGCCTCGTTCCCCATGGTGGAACTCCTCTTCAATCACAAAAAACTGCAACACGATATGGTCCTACGTTTTATGTCCAGAAAAGTCGACAGTTTCTACGTTGCTCTTTATGTTTCTCATATTAAGCCAGGTATTACATGTTTGTGGGCCTCCCCAGTTCCAGTGTTTGTAGTTTACATCCTCGAAGGGGAGAAGCCTTCGTTTTCATCCACTACATCCGTCATCTCCTTCCTCTTTCTTTCCATCTCCCCTGATTCTAGCGCGCATGTTCCGTTTCTGACAGGTAGGCTAATCAGAAGATATCAACGTTGGAAACTGAATTTTAAAGGGGCGAGTGTTGTTAATTCAAGGTTGTATTTAAAGTTAAACTAATATATTCTCTTTTTATCATTTTTATCATCTATTCAGCCACAGACAAATAGTAGCCTAGTATGCGGCATGTTAAGTTTCCCACCAGTCAGGACGTAGAGGGTAATCCATCATTATGTGTTTGTTATGGTTATTTTATGCTTATAATTATTATAATTCTAATCATACTGTTAGGCCTATAATTATTTGATATTTTTGTTGAATGAACATATCAGCACTGTAGTGCACTGCCGTATCAAAACTTTTTTTCCAACAATATTTCCAACTAAAAATCTGTTCTTGAAAAAAAAAAATACTGTGAAAATGCTGTGTTACTGCAGTTTTTCTGCAACAACTCATTTTTTCCCCATAAGAGGGTAGCCTATGAAATCTGTTGTAGGCCTATGGAAGTTCTTTAATAATCCAGTAATCATTTAATAGAAGTTTATTAATATTTAGGCTACTTTTTGAATGTAGTATTTAAATTAGTTTTCATAAAATCTGTGAAATTATTGCTAATGTTGGCACTAGACAGTGATATAGGCTACTGCTTGAAAATAAAGATAGAGATGTCTTGGCATTGCCTGCTCTTTTATACATGTATTTGAGGTGATTACTTATCTTTGTAGATAAAAATACCAGAATTTCTTTCAAGGATACCATGTTTTCATGAGGCCAAGGGTCAGTCTAATGACCGAGGAGTTGATTATGACAAGGATGAAAAACATTTAGTGGAATAAGGAACAACTTAAACCCCAACATGCTAGAGGACCACATGTACATGTAATTTTAAGCACTGCACGTTCTCACAGAGGAGGAATGACAGCTGCAGTTGTGACAAGTTGGACAGTTAAACAGGGGCTTATGACAGCCACTCAAGGAAAACAGTATTGGGTTAAGCTCCTACCTATCTCGTTTTGACTGTAAAAGTGAGCTTGCTTGCTCGGTAGTGTAAGTGCTCTATATGTAAGGTGTGTACCACTCCATAGCATTTTTTCTGAGATTTTACAGTAGCTTTTGTTCACTGCACAAACTACAGAGAGAAACAAATACATTTATTGATACTGTAGATGAACATTATCTTCACCATAGGAAAAATCTCTGCATTTTAACCTTCTGTGTTTTTAGTGATTACACACACACAAAATCATGGAGCGTGGCACCTAAAGAGCAGTTGGGGTTAAATGACAAGGCCAAGGGCATCTCTGTCATGGATTTGAACAGAAACGCCCTACCCCGCCCACGTTTTCCCAACACAGGGATCAGGGATCAAGCCATCCACCCCTTAATCAGGAATCCAAATCTCTACAAGTAGTCCACTACTGGCCCCACAAACTAGGATTCCTTTTATTAAATACAGTTCTTGCAATTCACTCCAAAGACTTCTGACTAACCTCTACTCATATAACCCTTTTGTTATGATCTATCTAAAACAAGATTTCAGACACACAAACACACAGTGGACAGACATGTTTTTTTTCCCCATACCTTGCAAGTGGTTCTACAATAACTATACCAAAATCTACTCCATAACTCAGGCTACAACACAAAGCACTGAATAGGTATACATTTACAATTATTGGGCATACAAGCATGTATGTGTATGCTTATTTAACTCTTTAGTACCCCAAAAGGCAATATGACAACTACAATGACTTCCACAAGTACCCCTAGTGTTTACTTTTGCCTGTTTTGTGTGCAGCTGCCCTCATGTACTGCATGTAACTGAGCCTTGTAACTTGATGACACAAGGCAAGCAGCTTTCATTAAAATTAAACACACTCCTGAAACAGACACAGAAAAATAACGTACAAAACAGGACAAAGGGTAACACTGGACTGAAGGTAAAGGGCATGAATCATTGTATAATATTTTCTTATATGACAGATTTATAAGGTTTTGAGTTCTGTTAAGACATTTATAAAGGTTTTTGAGTTTTGTTAATTACTTTTAGGTAAACAGCGTTTCTTACGTGGCATATCCATTACGTACATTTAAAGGATATAAACCTGCACTTACAATAATTAGGAGTTAAGGAGAATCTGTTACTTAAAAGGCCAGTTACTTACCTTGAGCCAGGGCTAACAGTAGGTGTGCCTTCTCTGCAATAGTGTAAAGGAGAATAAGACACTTTTCTCTTCCTGGCCTGTCGTCACTAATCTACACCTCTGATCCTTTTCCATCTGTTATCAAATCCTTATCGTACCACACATATATTTTTTGTCCTTTGATTGGTGCTAAAATAAGTGTAAAAGGTTTTATGTCCGTCCCTCACTATCACACGCTCCATTTTGGACTTATCAAAAGACACACCCCCCCTTGACACAAACACATCACTAAGCTACTTTATAATGCCAATCCTCCCTGCTGTGCACTGACATATACTGTCGTCAGACATATGAACATTTCAGTGAAACAGTTGTAAAATAGACTAGTCATATGGACCTACAGTACGAAACTTTAAAGATGATCAATAGATCAGCATTGTCATATTAACCTTTTTGAAACTCTTTATTTCAATGGTGTGATGTGTTGAGCAGTCCATAGGGATACTGGACCCGGCTGAAGTGGGAATGAGGTTACAGTGCTGATTGTGTTGAAGGGCGCAGGGCTTTTGCAGCTTCCTGAGGCTAATGGGATCTACAGGTCACTGTTGTGTCTGAGCCTCTCAGCTCCTCCCCCTCACTTCATAGGCTCAATGAGATTAGAGAAAACTCCCACCTGTCTTGTCATTCAATGCAAATCAGTCTAAATCAATTTTAATACACTTCTTTCCTTCTCAAGTCTTTTCTTCTTGTTTTCTTTCTCACTATACATTCTATGTATGCACAACACAGTGAATCAAAATAATGTTTTAGTCATTCTAAACAAAACACTACTTAATTCACTTTCAGCCATAGTGATCTTGCCTTTATCCATCTCTTCATCCATGGGCGTAGGTTTGCATAGGGACAAGTCACAACCAATATTTTGGAACGACAAAATAGTCCCTACCAATATTTCGCATTTTATTTTATATATCAATATGAATTTATTAACATATTTATTTGCGGATGCAATAGAATAAGTTGCAGACAGTAGGTTTTGTTCCTTTGACGTGCTAGCAATCCATTTTCCAGAGCTTCAGCATTGAACTTATCCATACTGTGATTTGATTGGCTCAAACACGCCTGCAGGTTCACGTTCCACTCACAAGGACAAAGCCTGCATTAATCGTTAAAGGTCTCCTTCCAAAATAAACCGTTTAAGACTTGATGTTTTTACATTACCATAGGTCAGCCCAAGTTGTACTTCTATGCTCAACTTCAAAACGCTCTCCTACCCCTGTAGTCTGTATTCGCATGTGATAGAAAACTGCCGGGAAAAACGAGCGAATTGGAAAAGCCGTACAAATGTACGTCAATTTGAACATTAGCTATGCAATTAACCCGCCCTCTAGAAAACGTTAGGCTGCCTGCAGACAGACCCACTAGAGGGAGCGTCACAGTGTTGTTAGCCAATCAGAGGCGATACATTTGCATATCATTAATATTCATAAGAATCCTCTTGAGCTATCCCTGCTCTCGTTTTCACCTAACTAAAATAGCTTGAAACAAGACAACCACAGCATATTTTTTGTCGAAACCAACTCTCATGACATTATTTTAGACAAGAGACCACCACAAAATTAATGAAAAAACGATGGAATGAGACCTTTAAAAGATGTCTATAAGAGTTGAGCGCAGGTTCGTTTTGTGCTGATAACATTATCTGTGATAACCTATATGTCCTCAGAAAAGTGTTAAACTTATTCTGGTTATTCAAACTCACTTTGTTCTGCTTTCTAAAGATATAGCAAGTGTTATCACCCGTCTTCCTACTGTGATAAATATTTGTGTGGTGTTGGATGATGATAGCAATCAGGTTGATGACTGGGGGGTCATATTCATGTAGTTAAAGCAAAATGCTAACCATATCCCGTAATGTATTTTGTAGGCTAATTATTTAGCAAGTAGAAAAGCACAGGCAGGTGCGTTTTGCTATATTCTCAGAAAAGTGTTAAACTTATCATTACATTGGTACTAAAAATCATTTTAGCCGATGTTCTTCCTTGTTATTGTTGTTTGGGGGCGGTTATTGGGGGCGGTATTGTCCCTACCAATGCTGAGACCAAACCTACGCCCTTGTCTTCATCTTCTGTTTATTTGCACTGAGGAAATCCTTGTTTGCCAGTTAATTTAGGATCAAGTCAAGCCACATAAGGAAAAGATTTTACAATAATTTCTTCTTGATAGATACTTGAAATTAACAGACCACTACTCAAGAACTTTACTACACCAGACCATGTAGCAACTCAGCTACTACACTCAAAGCATACTGCAACTTCCAAATCCACAAGCGACTTTATTGACTCAATATGAATGAGAAAGATGTACTCCATGCCCTACCAAGTTGACCAATTAACTATTGCTCTATACTACAAATTCAACTCTATTGCATCACATAAAAAGGAAATAGGATAACAACTAACAATTGTCATAACTAATTGTCACATGGTATACCAAAGACTCATTCATTTAAACAAGCTACGCACAGACTTAGAAAATATACTTGTAGAAAAATATGGTTGGAAACACCTGCAAATTAACATCAGCCCCCTATGGTGAATTTTTAAATCATCTGAGGTGGGTAGATCAACTCTTTATGCAAATAAAGCACAATGCAATTGCAATAAACATTATGCTGGATTACAACTAGCTGGTTGGAACACCATACAGTACTTCATTATCCTAATCTTCATTTTTATTTGCATTACACAGTTGATGTAAACATATGCAGATGAGCAAACAGTATTTTTGACAACATTTCTGATAATGCTAATAAGTTGGATGTAAATGTTGGACACAGCAAGCACATTATCAGTGGCTTAAAAATGTGTATAGGTCTATCCAAAATTCCAAATTGACATTAATTTTATAAGAACGTAATAATTTATGTGCTACATAACTGAAATAACATTGGAACGACTTAATGAAAAAAAATTAACTTAAATTAATCAAATTATGGGAATACTAACCATTCACTTTTTTCTTTTTACTTTCAGTGTGAATCAATTAAAAATTCTGTTGTAGAGAGTAGTCAGTATGTTTTGTTTTGCAGAATAAACCAAACCTGCACAATGAACAGTTAAGTGATGGGGGCAAAGTAAACACTAACCAGATTACTTTATTGTTTGCTGGTGTTTCACTAATTTAATTTACATTGCACTAAATTCTCTCTCACTCTCTGAATGCATCTCATATCTACTGACAGTTCAAATAGCAGTAATGATGATTGATTCACACTGGATTTCCTTCTTAAATATCATACAGATTTTGCAATAAAAAAAGTTAAGACAAACTTTATTCCTGGTGCTAAGGTCAAAGTTCAAAGACTAATGCTAGACAGTGTAAACATCTATAACCGAACTCCTTCCAGTGATATAGTTAACAATTACTTGCAGCAAGATCTTTTCTTCACATTGTGGGCTGACAACTGAACTGTTATCTGCTTCTCATGGTCTTCAGTGTCCCTTAGCACTCTGAAAAACAAGTGTCAAGAACAGTTGTAGTTGTAAGAGATTGAACATCAACATACTGACACAATATGCCAAGCCAGATTCTTTTTATCTTCAATTATTGTTCCTGTACTATGTCTGTGTAATAAATAGCAATAACCAGTCAATCTATCAATGTTGTAGTTTTAAATGTATACATTTAAACTGTAAATGTATACAATTAAATGTATACATTTAAACTGTAAATGTATACAATTCCGCATTTACCTAATTATTCTGTATTCATGTCTGAATTTCACATGGCAGAAATATAGGTGATGAACTGCCTTCGTAAACATTGGTTTCTTAAATGGTGTTGTGGGGCTTGGTTTGTGCAGCTTGTAGCTGTATCTAAATTACTATTTGTCTAGTGAATGTATAGAAACATGACCATTTGTTAAATGTATGGATAACTACTGGAAACTAATTCTTTGTATGCAAGTATACTTGGTCAATGATTAATGCACTTTTCAGTTTAAACACGTACATGTGAATTCAAACATCCCAATAGTGTATATCCGAAAAGATGGTGGATGACTGGCTTTTTTCTGTTATTATGAGTGCTATACAAAAATGAAGCCCATGGTGGTCTCTGCCATATGGGGCCTGCAGATTGCCAATTGAATAGGCCAGTCTGGTAATGTTCAGTTCAATATAATTTAATTAAATCTATATAGCGCCTTGCACAATAGTATTGTCTTATGGCGCTTCATAGCAAAAAGCACCCATAAGCAACAGGAGCAAAGAACAAGAAGTATTAGTCTAAGAAAACATTGGGCAGATCCACAGCTCAAGAGACTAATCCAACAGCCGAGGTCATGCAGAAAAAGGGTTTCAAAGTAATATATAATTGACCTGCATTTTCTACAGACAAACCATTTGGGCATCATCTCATCTCAGGTTGACTCACCTGGCAAGATGAATCAATGACTCCATAATATTGTATCCTGAGAATGCACTGACTTCATAGAAAATCAGATGAAATTCCTGACAGAGAAAAAAAAACTAAAAATGCATTAACAGCTTAGAGCAATATATTTAATGTATTTCAATATATGTTTAATTTAATGCCTCTGTAATTTGGTTACTGTCAGCCACACCTCTGCCAGTTTCCGTCCATCCTTCTGTGATACTTCTCTTTCACTCTCCATGTCCACCTTATTGCCAAGGACCATAATGGGGATATCATCTTCCACTGCCTCTTTTATGTTGGAAAGCCATGCTTGCAGTCCTCGAAAAGACTCCTCCACTGTGATGTCATAGATGATCACCACTCCGTCAACTCTTCGGAAAAACTGCTTAGTGATGCTGCGGTATCTATCAGGTTGTTTAAGGACAGTAAAAGTGTAAAATGCATACATGGAAAGAAAGCTACCAATGAAGATTGGTTTGTAAGCTAAAAGAAAAGAACAAGCTATGATATACTTTAAAAGATGAATTTATGTGAGGTCAAAACCAGGTGGGACAGAATGTGTATGGGCATGGTAGAAGTATGAAACTCTAGAATCTCAAAATTAGCAGAAAATAGCAGGGTAGAAAAAGGCAACGTAGCAAAGCAAATAAAGCACATTTCATAAACAAATGAATTTCAATGGGCTGTACGATTTGCAAAGTACAGTGTATAAAGATTAAAAAACATAAAAAGAATAGAAAAAGAATACAATTAATAAAGGCACAAATTTAATAAAATATCAGTTAAAATGTACAGAATGGAAAAAAGTATGGAGGCATTAGGAGAAAGCATCTGAGAACAGTTTGGTCTGAAGGCTAGATTTGAAACAAAACTGAACTGCATACATGTAGTAGCCGAAAGCCGTTTCACCACACTTTGTTCTGACTGCAGGTTTTACAAATAGTTTTTTGGAAGTGGTAATTTAATCTGCAGTAGTAGTAATGCTTTAAACTCAGTTCTGAAAACTTACAAAATGCCTATGTAAGGTCGAACTTTTTGGATCAGTTGAAGATATTTTATGATGTTTTAGGAAAGCCTATGAAAAGACCATTGTAGTAATTGACGCTACTGCACATAAAGGCAAGGATATGTTTTTCTAAATCCACTTTTGACATGACTAAATCGATGTGACTGTGGTGCTTTTCTTAAATTAGTGAACTTCTCAAGATGATACGAGGGATTCGCCTGTAATCCAACAAGACTTGAAACATGCCATATATCTCTTCTGTCAAAATCCACTATCCAGAATGTTTCTTATATTCTTATATTGTTTTCAGCACATCAACGTGAGACTTTGCGAGAGGACATGCAGTAGCCACTCTCACCTCAAGTGAACTGATTGGTCTCATCTGTGATACAGCGGTGGTACTGAGCAAACAAAAGCTTTTGGGTCATTTGTTACTTACTGTACCTCTGTTATTTTAGTAATAATTAAAAAAACTGCCTACCTTTCTTGTCCAGCTGTATCCCATAATTGTAAAGCAACATTCATGTCTCCCAGATTCAGGTTGCGCACACTGTAGTCCACACCTTTAATATAAAAAAAGAGAACCTGATGAAGACCTGATGGTGACCATATACGTGAATGCATGTGTGTAGTCATGTAAAGCATTGCTTTGGTTAGAGAATTCCTATCCTTGGAGCTGCAGAAAAACTAATACAGTAGATGCATTTGTTACCTCTGGACATTATTGTAATGTCCTGTTCTCTGGGTGTAGTATTGCCTGGATTAAAGAAGCTCTCAGTAAGTTTATGCAACCATTTTTGTGGTCATAAAATCGCTTAGAAATAGTTTTTTCTATTAGACTGGCCTGTTGTGTTGCAAACGGCGATGAAGCGCACCGCTCTACAGCCCTGTATAGTGAATATGGAACATAGAACATGTACAACACAGCAATACAGCTAGCTGTACGGAGCTCCCCCTACAGCTTTGGCCCGTTTAATGCAGGGTTAAAAAACAGACTTACTGAGCGGATCTTTAAAAACCTAGAACTAAAACAAGATGCTGTGGCCTGAGCTCTCACTAAACAATATGAACATATCTCACCTATCCTGGCTTTCTTGCATTAGCTCCCTATTAAAAGTAGAAATTATACACATAACTTTAACAAGCAGAGCAGTGTTTAATTATTTTGTTCATTTTGTTATGCAACCTCTATAGCTGAAAAGAGACAAATCTTCCAAATTGAGATTCATTGAGATTATCGTTTCTCTATAAAGTACGGAATGTACAGTGAAACATCCATTACATCATTAACGACCAAGAACGCTGAATCAACACTAAAAATAACTTCCTTTGCAAATAAGTTGTCCTGAAGTTATTTTGAGAAAACTTGTATTTTAGATACAATGCATCATATTTGCATTACAGATGTGACACCTTTAGAAATGGTGCATTACTGAAAAAAATACTGTACATATCAGTTGTGTGCAATCACATTAGATGAGTATATAATGAGTGGTGTGGAAGTAAGGAGCAAGGAAAAGAAAGAGCAGAGAGGAGCATGGTATAGTGCAAAGAAGTGTCAGTGTCAGTACAATTAAATTGGCAGTGCAGATTTAACACACACACACACACACACACACACACACACACTTTTAAAAGGTTAAAGGCACCCAAATACAACAATAATAATTGTTATTGTATAGAGCAATTATACTTGTTTCTTTTTTCTATGGCATTGAGGCCAATGACCGTTTCTCAAAACTCTTTGACAGCTGTCTTACAACAGAAGCGTTGTCCAAGTACTTAGAGAATACTCGGGTGCATTTGCTATGGAAAGCATGTTAAACATGGGCAGGCATCAGCAATGTTGTCTTCTTAGTGACAATAATAAGTGATTTGTAACAGTGTGGACTATATTTACTGACATGACTGTTTCATAGGCTATTGTATGGAATTTTAATAACAGGATCAAAATCAATGAATTCTTACGTTTTACAAATCAAGAATGTCAATCTTGTCAAATCAAGATTTTAAATGGACATTTACAAGGAAATATAATGCACAGAGTATATAAAAATAACATCAAATACCATATCACATAACATAATCAAAATTGCGAACTAAATGTGTGTGGTAATAAATCATTTGTTTATCAAATATATATTAGCATTTATTTCTACAAAACATAATGTAAAGTTATATTGATTGACCATGATTTTTAATGATGTGTGCGTCCATCCTGGGCAGGCACGTGAGGGGGGGGGCGGGAGGTGCTTGAGCACCTGCCCCTTTGCCCCTTGATGCCCAAAGTGCCCTTTTGTCAATGTGTATTTATTTATTTCAATGTGCAAGAAAGCCTGTCTGTAGCCCTTCAAAAAAATCATAGCCTAACGATAATTTCGATACCCTGGCTACGCTCAATCATGTGATCCGCGTAAACGTGCCCTGACCTGCCCTGAAGCCTGGCGCTGCAGCCCTGAAGACTTGAAGGAGAACACCATAAAGCGACCGCCAAGGACCGGTGAGTAGGTTCAGCAGCGGCATTCATAGTGCGATGTGCACATTGTTTTCATGTAAGATGACAGACAGTGCCGTGAGAATATTGTGTGAGCTTTGCGAGCGCGCGTGTGCGTATCTGACACCCAGAATAGGTGGATATGACTTGTGGCTTTGTGCTGCTTTTGCTAACATTCAGGCCCGTGGCTTCTAGGCAACTGGGGCAGTACAGTAAACTGACGTTAACGCTACCTGAAAAACCGTGCTCCAAAAAAAAAAAAAAAGTTCAACGGGTGTTTTTTGCAATTCTTAGTGTGGTCTGTTGTAATGTCCGTTCATCCGATATCTTGTAGTTTATGTACAGTAGTAGGTTCAGTGTTGTATAAAGTACCCAAATGTTCGACTTGAGTAAAAGTTCAGATACCCTACCAAAAATTTACTTTGGTAGAAGTTCAAGTACTCCACTAGCATGTTACTCAAGTAAAAGTCTAAAAGTATCTAATATTTACTGTACTTAAGAAGGCAAAGTAATCTATAATTAAATGTACTTAAGTAATGAGAGTAAAAGTACATGTAGGAAATGTTACGGATACTAACGTATCCTCGGTTCTCTGAGTGTACGAGTGGATGATGCCTATCATCTCCTGCTTTTCTGAAGTCATTTTAAACCAACCCTTTGAAAAAAGGGCAGTAAGCGCACTGACGCGCGCAGGCAACTACTTAGACAGCCCTGCGTGACGTCAGAAAGTCTATATATTGACTGCGCTTACGCTTCAGGTCCTCTTTGCCAAGCTCGCCAGCGTCGGCGGTTGAGGCCCGAAGCGTACGTTTCGGCTTCTCACTCAGAGAACCGAGGATACGTTAGTATCCGTAACGTTCTCTTTCGTTTCGAAGCCGAAACGTACGAGTGGATCACTACAACCAAGCCTCAAGAGCCCTACACCGAGGAGCCCGAGGTGGGAGGATCCATGGGACCGCCGCCGGGCCCAGAGAGAACACTCTCTGCTACACCCGGCCTGGTGACGTCCAATGCGTAAAAACGCGCGAAGGTGTTGCCTGAGGCCCACGAAGCGCTCAAGCAGATATCCTTCAGGGGGACGCCCTTCCAGAAGGCCCAAGAAGCCGCCACTCCACGGGTGGAGTGCGCCCTGACATGAACAGGCGGAGGAACACCCGCCGTCTCATATGCCAGACGTATGGCTTCTGTAAGCCAATGCGACATGCGTTGGGTAGACAAGGCCTGACCCTTGGCACGCTCGCCATGGCAGACGAACAACTGGTTCGTCTTCCTGATGCTCTGCGTACGCGTCAAGTAGGCACGAAGCGCTCTGACTGGGCACAGAGTAACGGGCACAGAACTGCCCGTCTCAGGAAGGGCTGCGAGCTCAATGACCCTCGAACGAGGGTCAGTAGACAGCACTTTCGGGCGAGAAAAGGGATTCGGCCGCAGCGAGACCCGCGCGTCACCTTGCGTGAACTCAAGACAGTCAGGACTGACCGACAAGGCAGTCAGATCGCTGACGCGCTTCACCGAGACCAGGGCGAGCAGAAGCGCAGTCTTAAGGGAAAGCATCTTTAGACTGGCACTCGACAGAGGGTCAAAGGGCGTAAGGGCCAGTCCACGTAGGACGGTGGCCAGGTCCCAAGTAGGAACCGAAGGGGAGGCAGAGGGGCGGAGCCGTCTGATGCCCTTCATGAAGCGCGACGCAAGGGGGTGAGCGCCTGGGGAAACGCCAGCATAGCCAACATGGCAAGCTGAGATGGCTGCGAGGTACACCTTCAAAGTAGAGGGTGTACGACCCTGATCAAATAGGTGTTGCAGAAAAGCAAGCACCTCGCCAATAGGGCAGACTAGAGGATCACAGCCTCTGTCTCTGCACCACGTGCTGAATACGCGCCACTTCAGTGTATACAACGACCTAGTGGACGTAGCTCTAGCAGCCTGGACGGTCTCTATCACTGCATCTGACAGGCCGCTCTCTAGGAGACGCGCCCGTTCAGGGGCCAAGCCGTCAGTCTTCACGCTTCCGGCTTGGGGTGCCACAGCGACCCGTCAGCCTGCGACAGGAGGTCTCTCCTCAGAGGGAGAGTCCACGGCTGGCCGTCCAACAGTGAGACCAGATCTGAGAACCAGCTCTGAGATGGCCAATTGGGGGCGATCAGAATCACCCTGTGCGCCCCCGCTCTGATCCTGGCCAACACCTGACGCATCAGAGGAAGGGGGGGAAAAGCGTAGAGCAGACCGCGCGGCCACGGGTGTGCCAGCGCGTCTGACCCTAGCGGCGCATCTCGTTCCAGCGAAAACCACGCTGGGCAATGAGCGTTCTCTCTCGAGGCGAACAGATCGACTCGTGCCCGCCCGAAGCGGGACCAAAAGCTGTGCACCACGGCTGGGCAGAGGCGCCAGTCGGTTGCACGCGGAACACCCCTGGAGAGGAGGTCCGCGCCTGTGTTGCAAACACCTGGCAAGTGCGCCGCCCTGATCGACAGGAA
Source organism: Limnothrissa miodon (assembly GCA_017657215.1). NCBI lineage: Eukaryota > Metazoa > Chordata > Actinopteri > Clupeiformes > Clupeidae > Limnothrissa > Limnothrissa miodon. The sequence continues at coordinate 1,680,514 of JAGFZM010000014.1, forward strand.
GTGGCGAGAGGCCCAGGTGAGCAGTTTGTACGCCAGGCGAAACAGGTCCGGAGAGCGCGTGCCGCCCTGGCGATTGATATACGCCACAACAGTGGTGTTGTCTGTGCGCACAAGAACGTGTTCTCCTCTGAGAAGAGGGAGAAACTCCTTCAGAGCGCAGAAGACAGCAAGGAGTTCCAACACATTGATGTGTAATCTCCCGGAGGCTGTGCCCCATATCCCCCTGGCGGGGCGACCGCAGCAAACGGCGCCCCAGCCTGTTTTGGACGCATCGGTGGTCACCGTCATGCGTCTGGCTATAGCACCCAAGGCGCCGCCTCCGGTGAAGGAGGACGGCCTGCGCCAATGCGCGAGGGCTAGCCACATGCGTCTGGACACTAAAATCCGACGGCCGGGGTTCGACCTGGAGGATACACCTAGCTCCGCTAAGGCGAGCTGCAGCGGGCGTAAGTGTAAGAGGCCGAGTGGGACAGCGCCGCCTGCGGCGCATAGGAGGCCCGTCAGTCTGAGACACAGCCTGGCCGAAACGCAGGCACCGAGTCTGAAATGGCGTAGACACGCCCTGACGTCCTGAAGCCTCTTTGGTGTGAGCGTCGCTCTCATCGAGCGTGAGTTCAGCCTCACGCCCAAGAACTCGACCTCCTGGGAGGGAGAGAGCATGCACTTGCTTAGGTTCACTAAGAAACCCAGACTGTGCAGGTGACGCAAGACCACGTGGGTCTGTGACGTTAGGAGCTGTCTGGAACCAGCCAGCAGCATCCAGTCGTCCAAGTAATTGAGGAGTCTGATCCCCTGAGCGCGTAGAGGAGCGATCGCCGCCTCCACGCACTTCGTGAAGCACCGAGGTCCTAGAGATAGACCGAAGGGGAGGGCTGCGTACTCGTACGCGCTGCCCTCGAAGGCGAAGCGTAGAAAACGCCTGTGCCTCGGGACTATGCCTATATGAAAATAGGCGTCCTGAAGGTCTATGGTGACCATGTAGTCCCCCTGGCGGACCGACTCCGCCCCGTGAGCATGCGAAAGGTGAGAGGTTGAGCGAAGCATTGAGCGCTCTGAGGTCTAGGATAGGGCGAAAAGCGCCCGACTTCTTGGGCACCAGGAAGTACGTACTGTAGCGACCTGCGCGCGCCAGCATCGGATCTACGCGCTGAATAGCGCCCTTTCTCAGGAGATCGCAAAGCTCTTGTCTAAGCGCAGGGGCCCTGGTGGGGGGCACCACTGACTCCATGACACCTCTGTAGGGCGGGGGTGGCCACCTGAACTGCAGTTGATAGCCCTTCAACACTGTTGATAGGACCCAACGCGACGTTGTGCACATCGCCCAATTCTGCCGGAGCAGAGCGGCGGCATGAGGAGGCAGCAAGGACAAACGAAGTGCTATGCTGCCTCCGGGTGGCACTAGGGGGGCCGAGGTCAAAGACTGAGGCTGTCCGCGAAGCCGAAGAGCGTCCGACTGACAGACCAGAGACCCGACAGTGTGCGGGGGCTGAGGGCCAGTTAGCCGTGTGTGAGACCGTTGGGCGCTCACGCGTGACTGAGAGGCCGTGCACAGTACTCGCGACGCCCGGTGGGGCGGCCGACTCAGTGCGCACGTCAGCGAAATCCGATGTCGGTGAGCTGTGCGCTTCGCCTGCGACACCCTCTAGGGCGGCCGACCTGGAGCGCGTGTCAGCAACGTAGGTGGTCGATGAGCCGTGCACTGCACCTGCGACACCCCGTAGGGCGGCCGACCTGGAGCGCGTGTCAGCGACGTAGGAGGTCGATGAGCCGCGCACTGCACCTGCGACGCCCCGTGGGGCAGCCGACTCGGAGCGCGTATCGGTGACGACCTCGAAGAAGGGGGAGAAGCTACCCGTCTGGCCAAGGGCAGACGTGTCAGACTGAGCAGACAGTTCTGCGCGTATCTGGGCGAGGAATCGACCAACAGAAGCGGCGAGAGAGGACGGGGGGGACTTCTCGACCGTGAACGACTCCGAAGCGTCGCATGTCCACTGCTCAGAGGCGAATGGGACAGCGAACGCGGAGGCGGCGACACTAGTAGAGGCCTCGGAGCCACCTGGGCGCCGTAGAGGCGAGTCATCACGTGAGGCGCATAGCGCGGAGGGGGACAGAGGACGTGGAGAACGTGGCACAAGTGGAGGCCTCGGCGCCACGTGGGCGCCGTCTAGGTGTGTCGAAACGCGGGGCGCAGAGCGCGGGGCGTGTGTCAGCTGAACGCGTGCCGGAGACCGTACCGGTGCCCCAGTGCGCGATAGCGCTGACAGAACAGAGAGCGTCCTCCGGCCTGGGCCGGGGCTCATTTTCAAACATTGCCCCAGAGGGGCTGTAGCGTGTGTGCGGAGTGCTTGTGAACAAGGCAAACTCAGCGCCCCGTGAGGGGGTGAGATCAGAGAGGACCGCCGAAGCGGGGGAGAACGCTCCGAGCTGGGGACTGCAGAGCGAGGACCCGGGCCTTTGAGAGCACACAGAGGCGTAGCAGTCAATGGATGGCGATCGCATGACATGCTCTGCCGCACACACGCGACCCCATCAGGGTCGCTGTGGCCTCTTACGCCGCTCCCGGCTAACCGGGCGGTTGGCGGGAGCTGGGCGCCCGTGAGAGCGGGAGCGCTGCCAAGTGGGTTGCGACCCGGCAGCCGGCTGTGGCGCGGCTTTGGGCGCGTCTGCCTTCTTCTTTTGCGTCCTTTGAGGCGTACGAGCACGCGTCTGAGGAGCAGCGGGAGCGGTCTGTTGAGGCGGGGCACGCTTGGGAAGTACGGGTTGCAGGGCCTGAGCCGCCGACTTCGTCTTTTCCAAGCGATCGCGCTGTAGCTCCAGCGCCTGGCCAAACAGTGTATCGGCGGAGATAGGAGCATTCAGCAGATGCTTCTTCTCTTTCTCCGGCATGGAGGAGAGGTTTAGCCAGAGATGCCTGTCTAGGACCACCAGTGAGCCAAGGGAGCGCCCGTCGGCTTTAATGGCCGCCCGGATAGCCAGTGAGGTGAGGGCGGTAATTCTGCGGAGCTGATGGACGGTCAGCTCTGAGTGCTGCGTAGCCAGCTCAGCCACCAGTTCCTCCGCCAAAGAGGAGAGGAGAAAGGCGGTGTTTAGCGCCCTTATCGCCTGGCCTGTGCAAATGAAGGCCTTGGATGCGAGCTTCTCCGTGCGTTGACACGGCTTGGAGGGGAGCTCGGGAGGCGATGTCCAGGTGGCAGCAGAGGCTGGTGCAAGGCAACCAGCGACCGCATCCTCAACGCAAGGGAGCTGCAAGAGGCCAATGGCGCCCGCCTTGTCCATCGCGTAAAACGACGCGCGTAGGGAGCCTCCCAGGAGCCCTGCGCATCGGCCACAACCGTGGGGTGAGCGGGGAGGGGGAGAGCATCTGGAGAGGGCAGCGCACCGGAGAAGGGGTCGAAACGCCCTTCCGGATAGCGCTGAGGCGGAGGCAGGCCTAGCCTGTTAGCCGCCTGAGTAGCCAAAGATGCTAGCTCAGAAGCTAGCTGAGCGGCGTGGGTCTTGACCGCCGGAGGTATATCCTCGGCGGTGGCGCCGTGAGCGGAGAGGAAGGAGGACATCTCCTCCTCATCCACAGCCTCGATAACTGGCTCGTCATCGGTGTCGCCTTGAGGCGGCGTGGTAGCCGCGCGGGCGAAGAGCGCGCCAATGGAGCTAGCAGGACTAGCCTGGTGGGCTTCGGTTAGCTGGCTAGCTGGTAGCAAGCTAGCCGCTGAGAAGCTAACCGACGGTCGATTAGCCACTGAAGCTCGATCGATGAGCCCAACCGGGTGCGGAGACGCCGGGGAAACATCGAGAGACTGGTGGGGAACAATACCCCTAACGCCAGCGGAGGAAGAACCTGCCCCTGAAACGCTAGTGGAACCCACGAAGAAAGCTGTAGGGGAGCTGTAGCGATAGCTGTAGGGGAGAGGCGTTCGCAAGCCGAGCAGAGATCTGGTCGCGAAAAGGCGAGCATAGCATGCTCGCTCCCCATGCAGATGAAACAGATGGCATGGCGGTCGGAGATCGCCATTGCGCGGTCGCAATCGGTGCAACGGCGAGTAGCCATCTTGCGTCTCGTGGTACCAGAAGTCAGGGACCGGCGTGAGCACTTTGAGCAAGACGGGAAATCCCTCGAAGAGCTTTGAAAAAAGCTGTTTTGGTGGGCTTTGACAAAAGCCGTCGGTTTAGAATATTTGCAAAGGCAAACAGAGACAATCAGAAATACACATGCAGTAGCGAGGTGAAAATGGCAAAGAGGACCTGAAGCGTAAGCGCAGTCAATATATAGACTTTCTGACGTCACGCAGGGCTGTCTAAGTAGTTGCCTGCGCGCGTCAGTGCGCTTACTGCCCTTTTTTCAAAGGGTTGGTTTAAAATGACTTCAGAAAAGCAGGAGATGATAGGCATCATCCACTCGTACATTTCGGCTTCGAAACGAAAGAGAACATGTAGCTTACACCAACAAAAAAAATAGCAACACTGTTATACATTTTCTTCCATTAATTTGAATTTACTTGCAAAGCAAAAGGATAGAAACCAGCCATAATCATTATGCAAGTAATGCATGTGATTTTGATTTAATCTAATTTCAGTTTTGTTTCCTCCATCCCAGAGTTTTAGATCCTGAAAATGTAGTAACTGCAGAAATGGGTGACCGAGAGAACCTTTTTACAGTATGTCACTCATAAGCCATTTAATCAGATAAATGACTATGAAGAAGGTAAATTAACCTAAAAAATTTGCCTGGTGTGAATTATTGTTTGCACTTGTCCAATGATAAATCAGCTTCACCAAAACACTCAGTTAGTCTACCACAAACTTCAATTCATTCTAATACTTGTAACTATACAGACGACTAAAAATGTAGTGGAGTAAAAGTATACATTTGTCTTAGGAAATGTAGTGACGTAAAAGTAAAAGTCGCCAAATTCTTAACAACTCAAGTAAAGTACAGATACTCCCAAAACCTACTTAAGTACTGTAGTGAAGTATTTTTACTTAGTTACTATACATCACTGAGTAGGTTACAGTGTGTACAGTAGGTGGTTTAGTTTGAAGCGTGGTTTGTCTTTTGAAGTTATTGAAATAAAGCCAATGCCATCACAATACTTAAAAAAGGCTTTAGGCATACCGAGAAAAAAAAGAGTCTACATTTGTTTTTGTTCTTCATCTGATTGATGAAATAAACCAGACTTCATAGAATGTGTTGTATAGAATTGTGTTTGAGCTAATACCAACTCCATTATTAGTTTAACTGCACAAAGGCAAATTGTTTAGTGTTACTGCTGATACTTTCATTTAAGAGCACAAAAAAACCTTAGTGCTTCACAATTAGATTAATTAGTTGTTTAAGTAGTAGGCTATGTTTTAATGTAGCTCAAAAAAAAGTATTTCCAGTAGCTATCAGTTGTCTTTGCATCTTGTCATGATCACAAAATCGTTTAATCAGCTATCTCTCTCATGCTCTTTTTAGTTGCTACACTCTCAGATCAGTGCCTACTGTACCTCCAGCAATATCAGCAACAGCAGCCTTCCCTCCATCCTCCTCAACAAAATCTTTTCAATGTACCCCATCAGGTAAAACAGACTGCGCTTGCTTTGCACCGCAAAGATGTCAGATGTGGACAATGCCTGTACAACAAAGTATTGTACAAAGTTGTATTGTAGCACTATAATTACATCTACTTGTACTACTCAACCACTATTGCTCCCATCATCTTGTGCCAATGGACTGTACACTAGTGCATTATCCTGTGCAATAGTTATTTCGACCTATTTAAAATTTTCGACCAATTTAAAACTTTACTGTATCAGTTTATTGACTATACATTGTATTTATTTATTTAACCACCTGCAACAAGGAATATTCTTTAGCCTTCACTCCATTATCTCCATAGTCTTTTCTTGTACAAAATGCACATAGACTACAGCCTATAATTTTTTTCCCATGGGTACCCTTATTAATCCGTGTTTGTCTTGTGTAACTGTGTTTACTGTCTGTCTCAGCTGTTTTTGCTGAGTGAATTTCCCTGATGTGGGATAAATAAAGTTTATCTTATATTATCTTGATATGGTAGCCTATGTTGTGATTCCATGTTGCATTCTTCATGAATATGGGTTGCGACAGTCCAGACCATTATTTTGTAAGGTATGTTGCTGTATGGTGTTTCAAATGTGCCCTTTTTTAACTTTGAGCACCTGCCCCTCCAAAGGTCTCTGCACGGCCCTGATCCTGGGATTACTATGATCATTCTGTGGTCAAGACCTATTAATGCCAAGGACTAATCACCACCTGAGAGACACCTACATGACCTTAGGTAGTTGGGTTAGCCCCTTTAGCTGTCGGAACTGCCCAAGGCTTCTTCCTAAACCATAACAGAAAAAAATTAAATGAAGTTTTTCCTTTTCCCATGTTGCTCATTGGTGCTCTTTGTTGGTTTTGTTCAATAGCAACCCTTCCAAATTGAATTACAAAATTATTTTCTCTCACATTATCCGTCCGATCTGTGGTTTAGCCGCGAAGTCCGCAGCTGTAACTGCAATCGTGCACCTCTACTAGATGTTCCTCTCTCATAATGAGATAATACCACACTGACATTTTCAAACACCACCTTACCTTCAAAATCTTCAAAATAGTCTCTTCTTTTGGTTGTGGAAGATTCAGAATCATTTTAGTTTCATTTAGTCTTATTAACAATCATGCCTATATTTACAAGTATGTTAATGAGTCTTGGACACTGTTACTTACCTACAGTGGCTGAGGTGGATCTGTGGAAGCGACCCTCACAGAAACGGCGTAGTAAGGCAGTCTTCCCAACACTAGAGTTACCCACCAGGATGACTTTAAAAAGTCTATCAGGTACTAGTAAGGCACTCTCTATTTGCTCCTGAGGATAGAGAATAGAATGAAAGAATGCTTTCACATTAAAGTTCCATTAGATTAATACAAACTAAACACTGGAGAACTATGCATAATATTCAAATCCTTCAACCTGCTGGAATGTCTCTTTCCCAACTGGCTGGCCACGGGGACTTGAGGGTGCCTTGTCTGCCCATCTAGATCTTTTTCTTCCCTTCCAAGCAGGCGGATCAGTGGGTACAGAGGTTGGATGATGAGACTGCTGGTATGTTGTTGAAGCCTGGTCATTACTATTTAGGTCGGTATTTCCGTCTTCTTCTTCCCTCTCATCCTGTTGTACCTCATCCTCATCTTCTTCACTGAGCTGGTGGAGGAGGGGTGGGGGCTCTCCTTGAAGGAGATGCGGTAAATGATCCTCCTCAATGGAAATGACCCTGCGTAAAGGCCATCCTTCAGGTGGGGCATCTAGACCTTCTCCCCCCACATCTGGTCGTTCAACTCGCTGAACTTCAGGGGGCCCTCCTTGCAGCTCTCTTTCTTCAGTTTCCCCTTTGCCACCCCAGCCCTCTGAGCTGGAGCCTACTCTAGAACTAAAAAAAAAATTAAAATCTTTTTTTTTTTCTTAGATATTTTTAGAGCTTTATTCTGATATGACAATGAAGAGCTTGACAGGAAACGAGTGGAAGCAAGAGAGAGATGGTGTAGGATTGGAAAATGACCCAGGGTCGTTCTCAAACCCAGGTCCCCGGATCTGAGAGCTCTGCTTAAGTAATGTTTTTTTTTTTTAATGTTATTTGAAAAAAGGAATTTGAAAGAAAATTTGGAAGGAAATTTAAAAAGTAAGAAAGTCAAATGCCACATTGACAAAATAAAAAAAAACCTGAAAGACTGTTGATTGAGGAGCACACAATAATTAAGATTAAGAGTATACTGTTGTGGTATAAATTACCTCTTAATAATATAATTCTTGTCCGTGCGTTTCAGTGATGGAATTCTGCTTAGTTTTCGAGAGGACTTTTTAACAGGAGGCTTCAATTTCTGTAAAATGTACATTTTTATTATATTACATTTTTATCATCAGGCATCCTATTTTATATTTCAGCCTTATATGAGATTTTTGGAGTACATTTGTCTCTACAGAACATGACAACCAAACTCACCAGAGAAGTGATATCTCTTTCGTCTCTTAAATTTTTATTCATCTCTCTGGGGAGAAAAACAGAAAACTGGTGACGTGACGCCCAACAAACAAGAGAAAATATGTTGATCATATTTTTTGTTCTATAAATCACACCGGATTATTTACATTTACATTTATGCATTTAGCATTTTATCCAAAGCGACTTACAAAAAGAGGATTTCAAACAAGCTACGTAGAAGAAACCTTAAAGAGCATAGTGCTCAGGAATAGTGCATCAGTTAAATTAAGTGTTAGGACAGGAGTAGTGAATCAGTGCGGTTAAGTGCTAGGATAGAAGATGTTCTCTGAATAGCTGGGTCTTTAAGAGCTTTTTGAAGGCCTCCAGAGACGGCCCTGTTTTTGGTAGGTCATTCCACCAGCGTGGGACGACACATGAGAAGAGTCTGGATTGCCTTGGACGAGGTGCCGGGACTGCCAGTCGACAGTCATTGGAGGACCGGAGTTGTCGGGGGTAGCATGGGCCTTTATGAGAGCATTTAGATAAAAAATGGGCAGATCCTTTAAGCACTTTGTAAGTCAGCATCAATGATTTGAATTTGATGCGAGCAGCCAGAGGCAACCAGTGAAGGTCAATTAGCAGAGGCATGCGCCCTCTTTGGCTGATTGAAGATGAGACGCGCCGCAGCATTTTGGATCATCTGAAGTGGCTTGACGGCACAGGCCGGAAGTCCTGCCAGAAGGGCACTGCAGTAATCAAGGCGTGAGAGGACCATAGTTTGAACCAGAAATTGGGAGGCTTGTTGAGTTAGGTATGGTCTGATCTTTCTGGTATTGAATAGTGCACATTCAGAATGTTTGGGGCCCTACAAAGTACTCTTCTTGAGATCATGCAGAGCAGAGAGTTGAAGTTTAATAGTGTGTTTAGATCAGAGTTCAGAGAACTACAATCTCTGACTGTGGAGGTCTCATACAAGGTGATGATGCAACGCGCTGGAGCATTCTCATCAGCTAAGGTGTAGAAGGCTTTTCAGATAGATGGAGAAATCTTGAATTCCCTTAGTTGTCTGGCATTCCTCAGAACATGTTGAATGTTAAAGGCCCACTATGCAACATTTTTCATTTAAATAATCCGTTTCATACTGTTTAGGATGCTAAAATGAGTCATTACACGGCGAACAAATGGTGTAGAATGCGCCACCGTGGCCTATAGCGGTAGATACAGCACTTGCAATGTTCAGCAGCGCGGACCGCCTCCAATAGAATGCAGTGCAACAAAATGCAATACAGCGGTCTTTAGAGGGAGCTCGTGAGAGGAAAAAACAGAACGTTGCTTAGCCCCTCTTTATCAATCTATTTTAGGACTTCACTAATGTGAATACCAAGGTATTTTTAAAAGCATTTATCAATATCTATGTAAATACCTACCTACCAATTTCAGAAAATCTGAAATTATGTTTTCTCAATGCTGACATTCATTTGCTATATATATACAGAAACAGAAACATATTTCAAACATTTTCCACTCTGGAATAGGTTTTCAAAGAAGTGTGTTCCAATGCACCCAAAACACTGGGTTCTGAGTTCATGGGTCCATTTGGCCAGAAGTTTTGGTGATAAGACCTGATATTTACTGTAAAATACTGAATTTACCTTAGAAGATCAAGCTGTTTCATAAGGCTTTGCTTCTCTCTGTGCAGTCCTTCTGTGACACGGTACATTTCCCTATGAGAGATGTTTGTAGATATTATAATCGCTTAGACAGGGATAGGAGGTAACTGAGTAAAAATACTCAAGTACATTTTCCGGTATCAATACTTAGCTTGACGACTGACTTTTACTCTACAACATTTTAACCATAATATCTGCACTTTCTACTCCTTACATTTTCTAAACAGGTTAGTTACTTTTGTCCAAATGCATTAGAGAAAATATACCAATATTTCAGGGCTATAGTAGGGCTGTCAAAGGTAATTGTTAAACAGAACCTCATTTTGCGAAAATAAATCTTACTGTAAAAAAAAAAGTTTTACTTTATGAGGTCGTCTTGGTAAGGTACATTTTCGAGGGTAAAATAAAGCATGCAAAATAAAGCTAGTTATAAAGTAAACTTCATGGCAAACTGTTTCTCTAAAATTTGGCACAAAATGCATTAATACAATAATTTAGATTGTAGTCTACAGTCTGCATCCTTCACCAAAAACAATAGTCAAAATAGACTTTTATATCACTTTATATCACTTAAGTATGATTTTTACCTTTACTCTTTGAGCATATTTCAGACTGTACTACGTTAGTATCGATACTTCTACTTGAGTGTGAACTTTTGCCATCTCTAGGTTTAGGTGTAACAAACATCAACATGAAACACACAATCCTAGGTAAAAAAAAAAAACATGGCAAAAGAGTGAAATGACAGATGCCTTACATCTCTCTCTCCTGTTGAAGTCTTGAGGCCTGCTCCTGTAGGACTGTTAACTGTTCCTGTGCCATAGTAAGCTCTTGTGTGGTGTGATTCAGTTCCTGCAGAAGTTCCTCATTAGTAATCTTGAGTTTTACACTCTCTATACGAGTAACCTGACGCTCACTATGAAGGTCTTGGCACTGGTGTTCCAGCTGAAACACAAAAGCCACATATGACCATATAGATGGTTTCATAAATCACAGCATGCGCTAACTACAATTATTTGTCAGGTTAGAATGACATGAACTAATAAAAATAGCACACAAAACCAGAATTGCTAGTATGCATAAGTAGATACCATTAAACCAAAGCAAACCTTAGCCAAAACAACAAAACCTATCACAGCAGGGAAACCAGGGCCTTGTTTCCAGAGAGTACATTTGATTTAGATAGACCCCTTCACAGTACGTCATTGAAATATCCAATGAAGTTGGCCTATTTTACATACATATTCATTTGCTTTTGGTTCAGCTTGTGAGAAAAGAATTTTAAGCAGAATCTGATATAATAGTGCCATGATGCCATGATATCTGTGGCATGATCATGCTGTTTCTGTTAAGTACAGAGTAAACAGGGTAACCATGTCGTTATCTACAAACATTAAAAAACTTTCCTTTACAGGGGGCTAGACTCGATAGCATGTCAGCTCTATGTTTTTGTTTTATCAAGGGAGATAGACTACTCTGAGTGAGTGATCATTTGTGATGTGTGCTGTATCAAGAGTGTTCTAGAATCATCTATAAAGTTTCAAGTTCCTAGGAATTTATATCTCTGAGAACCTGCCATGGACAGTCAACACCCCCATCCTTGCTAAGAAAGCCAAACAGGGATTCTTATTATAGAGGACATTGAAACACCACCAATATGCTGAAATCCTGGGCAACTTCTACCGCTGTGTAGTATGATAGTGAGCATCCTAACCAACTTTATTAGAAATTGATCTTTTGCTGATCGCATGGAGCTGCAGAGAGTGGTGAAAACCACACAACACATGACATCTACTTTCCATTGAGGAAGTGGAGAAGAAGCTATCTCTACCCGCCCAAAAATGTTTTAACCAACATTTGGCCAGTGGCAGGTACTAATTACCGGCCTTTAATCACTATACACCCTTCCCTGAGATATGGTCGCTTAAAGGTGCTCTGTGAGATTTTTCATGATCTCCCCTTGATCGGCTAGCTTTCTGAATAGAATGAATTCCTATGAAAAAAAACACGGTCTCGAAAGACAACAGGGGCTGTAATCCTCAAATCTGAGTGGTGGTTTCAAACAAATTCTAGCGATAGGGGGATATGAACTTAAACATAACAAACAAACAATTGGCAACAAGATGGGGTGGCAGTTAATAAGCCTCTTCTTCCATCTTGTTCTCAATTGGTGGTTTGTGGTTTGTTGTGTTTAGGTTTGTTTGAGTGTGAGGATTACAGCCCCTGTGTTGTCTTTCGAGATCTTTTTTTTTCATAGTCAATCAAAACTTAAGAATAGCTAGGGCTTTATATAGACAATATGGACCCCATGCGGCCCTGGAGCTGATTAACTAAATGCTGCCATTAAATGGAGTGTGTTCACGTATGTCTGCTGGCTCACTCACCCTTCTCTGTTTCTGGAAGAGCTGCTCCAGCTCTTGTTCTTTGGTTCTCAGTTGCTGCTGCAGGTCTTGACTGTTAGAAAGAAGCCGTTGGGAGTCCTGAGAAAAATAGGGATTTTCAAGATTTTTTTGAGTCAAGTGGATTTTATTACCATTTCAGCGTGTTAGATATCTACGAAGATTTAATCCAAAGGGAAGAGACAGACAAAAGACAACAAAACTGGCCATAAATAATTTTTCATGCATTAACATTTTGCTGACAATAATATGCAACATCAATGATCGTAAGGAAAGAAGCAAGTGATTACACTGGCAAGGCATTTTAACTTCGTATAGAGAATTTAGTCAGAACAAGCAAACATCGAATACCTTTAGGATAATTCCATCTTTCTCATTAATAATCTGCTGCTCCATTTCTTCATACAGACGCCTGATTTCAGTGTCATGTAATGCTGTCTTTCTAAAACCCAATCAAATTGTGCAACAAATATTTATTTAACAAACACATGCACTAAAATGCATTCAAACACACACACACACACACACACACAGCGCACATGCACACACACACACACACACACATACACGCACACACACACACGCACACACACACACACGTATGCACGCACACGTACGCATGCACGCGTATGCACGCACACAGAAAAAAAACAGTAAGCCTTTTTATGGTGTTCGGACCATAAACTGAAAAGCTTACACATTCCAACAAATTAAGCACTAAATGCCTGAGCATTGAGGCGTATGATCTCAGATGTTTGCATTAATGAAGCAGAGAAAACACCTTAAAAATGCAGTAATTAAATACATCAGTCCATATTAAACATTAACAACACAGGTCTGGATGCTTACCCTACTTGGTGTTTCAAAAGGCAATAAACTGGTATGCATTTAGTTACATGTAAGTGAGAGTATTGAGGATTCTCAGGCCATTTGAACAGGATGGAAAACAGCATTCTAGAGAGCATTACCATTAACTTAGAACAATAAACACTGTATTACCCTGTTTAAGAGACATGTGAAGAGAATTGGTTTTACTCTGGGATTTGGTTGTTAAGTTAGTTCGGTTTTTAACACATTGGGCCCCTTTCACAGGTTGTCTAAAATGAAATAAAGTGGTTGACACCAAAATCTTTATGATTGCTCCTGTCTCGGCTATTTGGGAAATATAGAATCGCCTCTACCTGCCTTCAAAATGGCTAGCAATGGGCATGTGTTGTTTCTATCCTTAAAACACTGGTTTTAAACATTTCCCAAATAGCCGAGACAGAAGCAATCGTCAAAATTTTGATGTCAACCACTTTATTGCATTTTAGACAACCTGTGAAAGGGGCTTAATGTGTTAAAAACCGAACTATCCCTTTAAGAGAATTGGTTTTACTCTGGGATTTGGTTGTTTAGGGGGAGAGCTTAAAATTCCATGGTTGGTGTGACTGTGAATCATAAATAGAAAAATAATTGCCAATGTCACAGACTGATTGAATTCATATGCACTGCACCTAAATATCCTGTAATAGCGCACTTTAGGATACTAAAGCAATACTCTGGCGCAATCTGAAGCAAATTAAAGGTGTTTTGTGCATCGGCCCACAAGAATATGAAGAGCAAATATTTGGACACCTTAATAAGTCAACACCGCAAAACACTAAGATTCCTAAGATTATAATAGTGTCTTTTGGCCCCTGGCACCAAGATGAGTGGCAGTCCTAAGCCTTACCTCTTTTTTTCAAAAACAATTACTTTAGTCCATTTGGTATTCAACTGTAGGAGGTTTTGTGTCACCCAAGCATTTATATCCTATTATGTGACTCTGATAACAACAACGGTAGCATTCAGTAACAGATCATGTAACTCAATACCCATTGTTCAAAGTTCTGTGTTTACAAATGCATCTATCTGATAGTTTCTGAACTCTTCTGCAACATCTGCAATTATAGTCTTCAGGCAGAGGTTCCGATCGGCAAGATGATTTTGACCCTACAATATTTTAATATTTCCTGCATAATCACTGCTGAAAATATAATGACCACTGTAAATGCAGCACGTTTTTTTTTTTGCTTAAGATTCACATCTGCATCTCATCCCGTAAATAGAGATCATACTTATCACAATGGAATTTTGTTGAAAGTGAAAGACCATTAGCGGCATTCTAAAGAATGCCTCAAGTTCAAGCTGCATTGCTAACTATTTGTTTATACTGAATTCACTAAACAGCAAAAGACGCTTGTGTGTTCAGTTGTTGTTTTGGCAAGTAGCAAAATATGCAGTGTAATGTTTTCTGCGACTGCTGCTTCGGGGTTCCTGTTCTGCCAGGAAATATTTTACAGAAATGACTGTCAGACAGTAAACTATCCCTTACATACATGACAAACTTCAATAGTATTAAACTCTAACCTTTGAAGGACACTTTCCATCTCTTTTTTCTCTTGTTGTGCCTCTTTAATCTGGGAGGTTACCCGAGCTAAAAACTCTTCAAAGTTGCTGAGAAGATGAGGCTCATCTTTACGAAGCTGTGCCCAAAGACTGCGCACTTCACTTGGCCTAAAAATAAATGTAACAAACACTACAATTGCCTTTTGCTTTTCAATGGTAATCATTCATCCAACTACACACAACACATAAAGCACTAATTCCAGCTTTTATAAAACATTTTAAAATACATCATAAAGGGTTATAAAGAATTAATTACATCTTGTAACAAATGATGTGAATTACTATAAGTATTATAAAGCTTCAATTGGATAACTGTCAATTTCTATGCTCAACTGCTCATGCCAGAGAAATTACAAGCACTCGGGGAATACACAGTAATGTGAGATGAACACATAATTAATATTACAGACAATGTGTGAAGTAGCATGTTTCCCTAGCATCAAAAGGCCAAAGAAGCTTTAGAATGCTTTGTGACACAAGTTGTTAAGGCTTGAGTAAAGTCATGAGGATCTTTTATGAATGGATTTATAACATTTTATAAATATTGGGTTCACAGAGTGTTACTGCAGTGATAATCTCTGAGTCATTACAATCAATAAAACTAAAAATATGTCTGGTGAAAGAATGTGTATGAGAACTCACTCCTCAAAGACATTAGTGGCTCCAAGGCTCTCAAGCAGCATTTCAAAATGGCTATCCTCTTCCTTATTCTCCAAAAGTGCTTCATCCCACTGGTTCTGGTAAACTGCTTCAGAGCTTTTCAGTGATTTGGCTCCTTGGTCATCAAACCTCAAAATCTTTCGGCCATTCAAAAAATCGGCTAAAGACAATACAGTATATACATAAAAAGGATTTCTGCAGGGTCTTAAAAAAACATCAACATTAAAATGCCTTTACACAATACTGTAGGTCTAAAACCAACTTTGTGTACTTAAGTTTTTTGAGCACCATTCCTCAATATGTAGTTTCACGTCTGTGACGCTTAGCCTCCTTTTCTGTTACATTGCTGCATGCTTATTTTCACAGGGTAAACATTTATTTATATATGCATTTGGCTCAAAAAATACTGTATATATGTAGAATGTAAACTTACTAAAGCCAGAAGAAAACTCCCCCAAAGTAAGATATCCATTCTTGTCTGAGTCCAGTGAATCAAAAACATTCTCCAACTCCTCTTCACTTAGAGGTAGGTCTTTATGTAGCCTCTGAAGAAAACAAAAAAAGAGCTCAGATGAAGGAGAGATGATAGCTTGTAGGGTGGTTCACAACAACTCACATTACATTTACCTGATCATTACATTGGGTTGCCGAAATATTTTAAGCATTTCTATTACTGTTATGATAGCCATTCATATTCAATAATGGAAAGGGGGCAGTGCAGATCCAGGGGGTGAAAGCAGCTCATGCCTTTTGAGCCCAGTAGAACTACATACCCACCAGTTTACTGTAGAAATAACTGACTGAATTGTTTTTTTAATTGTCCATCATTAGGTGGCACTCCATTGCACATGGGCGATTGAGGTCTCGCTGGTTCTGATCTGTTGTAGAGCATTGGTTGTGTGTATTGTTTCCCCCCCTGCCTAAGAGTTAGGGTTAGAAAACCTCAGTACTTTGGATACTGCCTACAGTTAAGTGAAGTTAAGTAAAAGTACATTGTTCTCTGTTTCTGTGTGGTTTTTCCAAAAGTTATTCCACTCGGCTATTACACCAACCAACCCTTCTTAAAAAGGGGGCAAAATCAATCTGAAGGAAAGGGATCTCAAGCAACACCTATGTGCATGCTGTGCTGACGCTTTACTTGTAGTGATCATCATTATCACTTACTCCCAAATAAACTCGGTTAGACCCTGTGTTCACCTACATCTTCAACATTTACCTGTAGCTTGGGTTGGCCCTCAGCCAACCTATGGCATCCACACTACATAAATTATACTCCACACAACCTAAATGCCCCTGGGTGGCCCCTTGCCCCTGGGTGCTTCTTTTTAATTTGTGGTATTGTTATTGTTGCTGGACTGACATGCACATGGAGGCACACTATGCGAGGAATGGGAGTATCAAAAACAGTTACTGGGATGGCGAGAGGGATGCACAATGGGACAGATATTAAGTTTGGTTAACGTTTAACCAAATTAATACTGTAGAAACCTATATAGCCCTTTTATTCGCTTTAGGTAAAAGGCGTGTTGGGGTGTTGCGAGGCAGTCCACCACGGGCCACAAGAAACAGTACCCTATAGTTATTGCACCCACTGCTACTGCATGAGACTTGACTTTTGCATAATGCACTCTATGAATAAAATGGGATCAAACTGAATAAGCCTTAACCATCAGGGACAACCTGCGCAACCATTGGCAACATGTGTGACCTCATGAATGATCATTGGCGCTAGTTGCGTGCATTACCGGCTGTCACACAACAGAAAACAACAAACTACAACATCAATGGTTATAAAACACTGATGAAACAACAAAGTTTTTTGACTGAAAATATCTCTGTATACCAATCCCTGCCTTGACTTGAGGTTTTCTGTTACTCTGGTTGTGAAATCCTAAATACTAAAAAATAATTTTCAACAACAGTAATTTTATAGTCCGTACACAAAACTGATCCTTGGAGCCAAGAACACAGCTCCAGGTATGCATTCAGTATCAAACTCTTACTCACCCTCATGTCTGTGCGAGTGATGTATCCTTTCCTCTCAATGTCACATGTCTGAAAGAAGTCCTGTGTCTTTTCCAACATGGGGATGCAATTCAACTTAGTTGCAGCCCTTTCATCAAGGACGTGATTCTCTGGGCGCCCCTCTTTTTTATCCGAACCTCTGCGATATAGTCGCCTGGTAACATGTGTTAAGTCTGCCATGTCTTCTCGTCTTTATACTTTGCATGTATAATCAGAACAACGAGGTTGCCAATTTCTTTTCCAGCTTCAAACACATCTCATTTCTCCTTTAGTAACCTACAAAGGAAAAAAGATTTGTTGTTTCTATTGCCTTAGTCACTTAACTGCTAGCCAGCCACTTTAAACAACTTGACAACCAGTATCCTCATCTCAGCATGTAGCACTACTGTAGTTAACTTATCTCAGCATGTCTTTGAAATGGCTAAAAGCAATGCAAATGTATGTAAAAGACAACATACAAATGCAAAAATGAAAACTACCAAACACTGATGATGAGCTTAAAATCAATGCATAGTGGACGAGATATGCAGCAAGCTCTTTTAAGCAATGTTGGTTTACTTGATAGTGTGATTTTACGATTACACCATGACTTTTCATGGTACGTTAATTTGACCATAAGGTAATTTCACTGATTTTGTCTTTTTGCCTTTATGGTGTTGGGACAGTAAAGAAAGACAGGAAATGAATGTGGTGTAGGATAAGGTCACACTTGACACTACCTGTTGCAGGCATTGTAGCCACCTGCACCACAGCACCTCTGCTGTTCAGTATATGGTTTGCTGTAAATCTGTCATTTGTTAACATAGGTGCTTCTATCCACGCACAGAAACAACACTAAAAAAATATATGTACTGCAATGTAATGCAATATGGAAAATATATTTAGAATGTAATTTAAACAAGTAGAAGGAAGTGCTACTAACGGATGCTACTTTAAATCTATAAGCCAACAGTAATTTTATTGTCCTTATAGAACACAACTGTCAAAGGTTTATACTATTCCTCACAACAGATGAATAAATCATTCAAGAACTAGGTATATCAAATCAAAATATTAAAGTGGCTAATTCGCAAAACAAAAAAGTCCTGTCCGAGCCCTTACTAACAATCACTGGATGGACATGCATCTTATTATGATTTTATTATCCATAAGGAATTTAAGGCATATTGCATTACAGGACGCTGCTAAACAAACTGTCCAAAACATGGTTGGACCCATAGGTCATTACTAATCCCTGTTTGATATACATTTTGCAGTCCTATTTGGACAATGAATTGTATAGACAAGACAGGCTTTAACAACTACCAATTTATAAGTGCGAAAGGCTTTAAAAAACTCAATTGGGTGCAGAAATGAAACAAAAACACTACAATCAGGGTTAGGGTTAAAGTCTATACCTAAGCTTTCTAACTATGCTGCATATGTCTATCTTTATATAGCCTACCTTAAAATCTGGATATGGATGGAGCATTGATTTCCCACAGGGCCAGCAGAGCACAGGCACACAGAAAAGGCATTCCATGTATTATTATACAGCAGTATTTATGAAGTCATGGAGTTAGCATGTGATACCATGTGGTGGCCGCCTGAGCAGACCTAATCCGCTTCAGTGTTCTTGCAGTTTCAGATGTCAGGTCTGGTAAAGCAACAGGATGGAAACCAACATGATTGAGTGAGGGGGGGGAATATGGGGCAATGAAGGGGGTGGAAAATATATACACATACTGTAATATCATAACATTTGGTAACATCCCTCCCTGTATACACAATCTCTGTCGTTAATATAATTAATTGTGGATTGTCCCAATTGGTTCTAACATTTCTTGCCTTTTGTTTACCAGGTCATGCGTTTGTTTAAGGGCTACATAGAGGGGGGTGGCTATATGAAGTTCTTGAATTGTGTGGAGAAAAACAACAACACACACAAAAAAAGAATATACTGTTATATATTACCTACTGTTTAACACCCATCTCTACAGAGTAAGTCCACATACAGGGGGAGTTAATGACTAGATAGAAGCTTGCCTACTTAGCCTCTTGTTCCTGCAGCCCTATAAGTTTAAATTACAGTGTTATAACTGCAGTAATATATTTTATTTAGGTCTAGTAATATTTATTTTGTTTTAATAAGCAATCTCAAAGTGTTTTTGCAGACATAGTAGCCTATTTAATGTTTCATGTAGGCTTTACAGTTGGGCATTGATAAATCATCAAAATCTATCATATAAACACAGATAAACTCTTACTCCTCCTGCCAATTATATGTATTTATCTTTTGCATTACACATTTACCAGGTGATTTGAATTGGCAAAATTTATTTTTAACCATGATATGCAGTTGACAGTCTTTAGACACGCATGCACAGCAGTGAGTGGCGGTTTATACAGCCAACATTGAGAGTTGCTAAGAGTATTTTAGTTGCTGCATAAAATAATCAGCAATTAACAACAAATCTATTATTATATTCACACTGGATTTCTCATTAAATCTTCACTGATGATTGAAATACTTACCCCAAGCCTACCAAAAGTAAATATCAAGAACAACATCAAGACAGTCCACTATTTGTTTATGTTGGACAACACCACATACATAAATAACTCATGATAACCTTGGTCATGTTTATCTGGTTTAATATGTAAAGTTTATCACTCATCATTTAATATGTTGGTTTATCACTCATCATTGACAAATCTGTCATTCTGTCCAAAACAACTCTTATTCTCTTCTTGCCATTAGTTTGTGCCTTGGATCTTCTGGAGTAGTAGCTCCATTTGTGCATTTAAGTTGGGCTGGCCTTTCTTGGTCTTCTTTTTCAGCAATTGATATGTAGCCTGTTTCTTCTCTTTGTACTTTCGAATGGCCTCCTCCTTTGCTACTGCTTTTAGCTGGTATTCCTATTAAAATTACAATTCAGTTATTAGAAGCATTGTTCCCATGTTATTCACTCTTCATTCACTCCATTTAAATTACTGCACAATGATGCTCCCAGCCGGGCTAGCCCCACCTAGAGCTTATGATCCTGCAGACCAGCCAGCCCAGACCAGATCAGCCACTGAAATTAAAGCATGGATAACCCCGTTGCTCTAGCTCTAGAATTTGGTAAGTTGGCGAAAACCTAAATGTATGAATGTAAAAATGTAATGCAGAAAGTCCTGGGGCCTCTGACTGTGCCTCATACTAAGCAAATGTACACATCATCTAGTGACAACAGGAAGCAAAAACATCCACGAACTAAAGTTCCACTAACTTTACTTATTCTTCTCTGTCTGGCACATAAGTAAGTTAAGCATTTCTGATTGGTCTGATCAGATTCAACTTCCAGAGTCTTTTTTTTTTTTAAATCCATTGTTGCAGCAGAAGCTAGCAAACACATTTTTTCATCTGCGTTTTTAAAAAGCTAGTCATAAGACACTAGAACACACTTAAGCTGGATTTATACTTCTGCGTAGCGTCGTCGCAGACACCGTCGCAGACACCTTCGCCGACGTTTTTGATTTAT
>JAGFZM010000014.1:1701187-1921216 GCA_017657215.1 Limnothrissa miodon
AAAGCGGACCAATCACAATCCATGACGTATGCGTCGGTCTGCGTACCGTGTCGGCGACACTTTGACGCGAAGTCAGGATTTTTTTCATGCGCACGAATGGTGTTTGCGTAGTGTCGGCGAAGGTCTAATTGGTGTCGGCGAAGGTTTGCAACGACGCAACGCAGAAGTATAAATCCAGCTTAACATAGACCTGACAATGTCCATATAAGACAAAGCGTAGAGAAGGAGTTAATGAACACTGATAGTTCCTGCAGCAAAAACTGCAAGCTCCTCCGAATTCCGTGAAACACTTGCTGTATTTTCACAACTTTATTGCCATAATGTCAAAAACGCCCAAGTAAGCTGTGTGAATACAAACCTTTGTTCAAGACTAATATTGAATAAGAAGCAGGACTAATATTGACAAGACTACTATTGAATAAGAAGCAGTTGTGAAGTGAGATTGTATTCCCCAACACTATGACTGAAATAGTAAAGTGAAATTCAGTATTTTTTCTAACCTCTTTCTTTCTGGCACGCTCCTCTTGCTGTTTGATGTAATGGTCCTTGGTCCTGTTGTAAGAGGTAATTTTCCTTTTCCTTTTACTAGGGCGGCATAAAAAAGGCAAAAAAAAATCAGGATGGGGAAATCAGGACAATTCAATGGGCACCATGTAAAGTATAGCTGTAAAAACATCACTCTATATCAGGGCTTGGGCTTTTGACACTGCACTTATATAATGCCATCTGCCTTCAGCTGTCAATAAAACTACAGGAGGACTTCAAATCCCTCATCCCCACACTGTCGACATCCCATAAGAATTCCAATCTCAATTCCAATTTCATCTCCCTGTTCCACACTTTTAAACTCCAGCTGAATTGGAACAATATTACAGAATGACGAACATACTGTACACTGACAGCTTTTGTGTTGTCAACCTGATCTGATCAAGTTATGAATGAGTTGATGTGTCAATAATAAATGCAAGAACTCCAATGAATGTCAAACAATAGTTTTGTAATTAACCACAAAAAGAAATTACATTTAATGTTTTGAGGTACAAACAACATTTATATGTATATTGCCATTGCCACGACCAGCAGAGTGATGGGCCTATACAAATGCATTTGGACACTCAAAGTTTTTGGAAGATATTTTTGAGAGCTTTATTCCTTTCCCTTTATTCAAGAAGGCCAATCAATCAGGATTTAAAAATAAGTGCCAGAAATGTCTATTTTTTAGAATGCGTAGGCTAAACTGAATAAACGAAAATTTGACCCGACACGCCAAGCCCTTTCGAGTCTTTGCCAAACTAAACGGCAGAGTCAAGGTGGAGACTGGAAGTCATTCCTAATTTTCCCAAGTCAAGTTTCAAGTCATCAAAATTGGGTCTTAAGTCCAAATCTCTGCTATATAGACAAATGGCATACATGTAATGGCCTACATTAATTGAGGCAAATCCATGGCTATATGGCAATGGATTTCCCGTCTCTGTGTTGCGCCTTTTACCTAGCGCAGGAACTGACAGATCTAGGGAGTGTACACAGCACTAATCAGTACACTTTTTAAGTGTATGCAAACTGATTGTGAGTGTGTTTCTGTTTGTACCTGTTTAAATAACTCAAAAAAGCTACAAATGTGTAGTAACTGGCGTTTCTAGTCATTTAAGGAAGACACAAACGTTTCTATGAGTACTAAGAACATTGTCAAACATAATGCAAAAATAGTGTTTGGTGTTACCTGTCTGGCTGTAGAGTTGATACTGGAGGAGGTTGTGTACCGTGTGTATTTGTCTGCTCAGAACAACCTGACTCGTCAACTGCTGTGCTGATCCTTTCATTGGAAGGGCAGAATTCAGGTCTGTCCATTTCTTCTTTTTCTCCAATTGAAGTAGAGAACCTCTCAGTCCGATCATGTTTTTTCTTAAGTTCTTCTTCTTTCTGCCTTTTCTCTTCGGCCAAGTAAAGGTGTTTAAGATGCTGTGGATAGTCATCTGTCAAAAAAGTCTTTTCCATCTTGCTTTTACGTTGCTTCCGGCGTAGTTTATTGTACTCATGTTTAACTTTCTCCTTCCTTTTGAAAGCAAACCCTAAGCCTAAATAACAACATACAAAATGTGAATTAAATTTAATTTCGAGCATATAATTCATAATGAAAACTGTCTACTAAATTATGTAAAATTCATTTTATTTATGATTGTCCATCCAATGAAAATTGCAAATGATGGTGAAAAACAGAGTTCTAAGGGGCAGCTGAAGTAAACTAAAGGTTGTCTGTTCAATTCCTGATCAGTAGACCATGGCTGAAGTGCCCTTGAGCAAGGCACCTAACTTAAGCACTATGTATTCACTGTTTGCTGAGTATTTCACTAATTAATGACTGGGTTACACACAGACATCATCCCTTAACGTGTTTTTGATAACATGCACAATCTACATCTGTGAAGATTCTCATTCATCCAGATTGTGGTAGTCATAGCGTTCAGTTAAGGCAACTGGACATTTTTTTGAGCTTGAAGACATTTTACTTTCCATCAGCTTCATCAGTTCTGAAGGAAGTCCAGTTGTCTTAACTGAACACTATGACATGCACAATCTACACAAAGACCAGTTAAGTTAGAGGACTGTAGTCTGGGAGCCAGAGGCCAACTTTTTGGTGACCTTAAAAAGTCCCCCCTCCTTACCACACAAAAGAGTTATACCTGTTGTTTTTGAAACATGATGGATCCATATAAGTTTTAGTTATGTGGTGCAAGTGAAAATGTAATACTATCTGCGATCACAGTAATAGCCAATGGAAAGAAATCAACAGAGAAATTTGAAAATTTGAAAAGCTGATCAAGTATATAGGAGTGCCCAAATGATGCCCAATCTATGCGTACTGTATTTGAGTAATCTCACGAAATCCTAACTAGGCCAGATAATGGAATATCTGAAATACAGATAACAGCAACGCTCTTTGACAATATGCAGAACTGCAACATCTCATCTTGCTGCAAAACTACAACTAGCTGGTTGGGCACATGCATTAACCCCCACCCCTCCCCCCAATCATCTTATTGCTGATTGGTTGGCTGTGGTTTGTAATGTTTTACACAGCCTGTGCCCCTAATGTTTGAGGATTACAGGCCCTGTATTGTCTTTACAGAGTTTTTTTTTTTTTTTTTTTTTTTTTTTTTTACAATGACTGACCTAAAATGAAATTGCGCTCAAATCCTGCAGAATCTCATGTAAACTGTAAAGGTTTTGTTGCATAAATGGAAACCTGTGGGCACCATACTGCCTAGATAAAACGCAGATCATAGTAACGTTAACCCCGTCCGGAAGTCAATCTCGTATAAAATGAACGTCATGTTTCCCACTTTGATTAAGTTTTTGATCGACTGAGCGTTTTTATCGTGGTACTCAGTGAGCATCTTTACAAAAGACTCTTCGGGAAAAAATGTAAGGGTTGAGAACAAGTTTAAACTAAACCACAACGCCACAAATAAAGCTTCAACCATTGAACTTACCCTCTTGCAAACTGCCGTGGAGTTGTTTGTGTTCTGAGACCCACTTCTGCTTGTTTCTACCTACCAATCGCCGTACATTAGAATAGTTCGAGCTGTGTCTGACAACCCCTCGATGACTTTTCGGGTCGTTATTAACCGATGTCATTCTTCCTTTCAGAGTAAGAACAACAAACAAATAAAAGTTAAAACGGACCACCTAACCTCAGCTACAGTAAAAACCGAAAACGGGCTCAGGAAGTCATGTGCAAGCACCTTGTTGATGTCAACCACCCCAAGCTGCTTCTTCTTCTGTTTTGTTTCATGGCAGTTTACATGGCAGTATTACCGCCATCTACTGGACTGAGGTGCAATTCAACTGTTTTAAAAAAAAGTTTGCAAACGGTGTGTATTTGATAAATTATAATACAAACTAGTTACCTAATAATGACTTGGCTATGGCTACCTTTGCTTGATGCGTTGGCATCCCTTCATCTCTGATTTACGTAATGTCTGACTCTGAACCTTTTTTGCCAGCTTGTCTGCTTGCTCATTCCCCTCAGCACCTTTGTGAAGGAATCCACACAAACTGAACTGTCCTTCCCATTGAATATGTATTCCTATTCGCTAGGTGGCAGTATAACAATTGGCCAATCCAGCAGGAAGAACGTTCATTGCCAGCAGCACTTTGAGACCTTGTGTAAATTCAACAAATTATATGTAGGCCTATGTGTTTGTATATGTTTGTCGTAGCCTCACTTTAAATGATGAGATGGAATGCGTAGAATTGTCTCTCGTGGCTTTAAGAAGAAGAACGGATGATTTACAACGTTTTCTTTCTATTGCACTCCGTATTGCTAACGCGCACACCGTGGACTTCTACACGCGAGACATATGGAATGAGTTCATAGCCCTGTCACCGGAGGATGTGTTATCCCAGTTTAACAATAAAGTTAGTTCTTGTGATGCGACTGCAAAGGGTGAGTTATCGTAGACTTTTATTGTTGGTGCATTCTAGGATATGTTATAGAAGTATAAGAAAGTAAACAGCAATGAGGTGGGAAAAGAGGGACGTGGTCAA
Organism: Limnothrissa miodon; assembly: GCA_017657215.1. Lineage (NCBI taxonomy): Eukaryota > Metazoa > Chordata > Actinopteri > Clupeiformes > Clupeidae > Limnothrissa > Limnothrissa miodon. The sequence continues at coordinate 1,705,736 of JAGFZM010000014.1, forward strand.
CCGATGCACTATTGTCTCCCTTTAACCCAAATATTTAGACCACATGTTTGTACGACGGCGTTTTGGCATTATGGTTTCCCGCTAAATCAGCAACGATTTTTTATTGCTAAACCCGATTCTGAAGTAAAATTTAACCGAATCATCTTTACAAGGCGTTTTGTGCCCTAGAATGCATCCCCTTCACGGGATCGCGGCCACCCTATCCGGACGAAACTTCTAGGGTCTGCTCATAATATTGGCATTACGTGCTCCATAGACTTCCATTCATCGAAATTGCGCGCGTTCGCTTATTTTCCACCAAACTTTGTCAAATACATTTATGGACCAAGTATTCCACTCGTATTACGCACAGATACATAGTACAAGTCTATACAATAAAAATCTCCGACATTACCAATGTACATCTGGAAAGATTCGATTCGATTTTATTCCCAAAGCCCCTATTGACTCCCATTATTTACATGAATTTTGATGCGTTTTTCTCACCCTGAAGTTAGAGATCAGTGGGTCTCTGATGGTGTGTCACATGCGCTTCATGGAACAGGTTGACGTTATTTAGAACAGAATTGTTATGATTTGTCTGTCTGCTCACACAATCACACATTAAGATATTGTTTGGACTTAAAATGTTTAATTAAAAGTATTATTTGTTTGACCTTGTATTGTGTATTCCTTTTTGTAATTAACCTTTAAAAAAGCTTACTAGACTAATAGCCTCAAGGTAAAAAGAAATGAAATGTATCTCTCTCATCACTGTTTCAAAAATGACAACATGACTACAATTATGTTTAATGTCCACAAGATACACTGGCGTGCGCAGATAGAGATGGGGTGGTGCTAAAGCACTTGCCCCTCTGCCTTCTGTCCAATAAAGTGCCCATTGAAAGTTTGTATGTTGCCATGATATTTAGAAAAGCTGTGCGATTAGAAGTGTGAAAATAATGGCCCAATGTACGCTAATACACTCAGAGTTACGACAGTTAGGCTATGTTACCAAACATAGCCGATGTTTGCTCCATTGACCGACCGAAATCGACAATAATACTTCGCGTGATTAAGTCGCAAGTTGTTAATTAAACGGCGATCTATGATATTTATTCACAACTTCTTATCTGTGTTTGGTGTTGCATAATATGTTACCTCTATTTTAGGACCTTACATAAACAGAAATTATAGTTTTCACACATTAAAAACGGCTTCCTAATTGCTGTTTCTGCGGTGCACGCTCCCGAGAAGGGGATGCATTCTTCGGCAGGGATGCCTTTTTGGGCACAACACCGGCCAAGAGTTCAGATTGCAGGTCCTGTGGAGTACCTGGGGAAGAACATATTTCAATACTGAAGTAAGGTGGCGTGTTGCGTTAAACATGACAAACAACGGCCAACTAATCAGCAACAAGTTAGGGTGGGAGTTAATGAGCATCCTCTAGCATCTTTATCTTTGTAAAGTACATTAAAGCAAAAAGTTTTCTTCCGATGTTCTTTTCACTATCTGTGCAAACTTGGGTAAAAAAGGGTAAAATGACATAATGTGTAACTTTCCCTCCCTATAAAAAAAAACATCAGTCAAAACCAATTCTGTGTCACTATACTAATTAAGTGTGCTGTCACACCATGATTATGCTTTATCCCAGTAATACTATTTGGTATATTTGTAGGAGCTGTGGAAAACAATTTTGGTTTCAGTCATGACTGCAGGAAGCTGGTGGACGTAGGTGCTTTTGTAAAGGCAGCGGAACGTCATTCTCTCCCTTGCTTAGGAGTTTCTGTGCCTTTTGAAAAGCTTGTGGCAATGTTCCCTGACACAGACACGCATACCCAGCGAATTGCAGGTAAGCTTGCTGTAGTTTAAAGCAGGGCTAAGCAACGTTCTGTTTTTTTCTCTCACGAGCTCCCTCTAAAGACTGCTGTATTGCATTGTATTGCACTGCATTCTATTGGAGGCGGTCCGCGCTGCTGAACATTGCAAGTGCTGTATCTGCCGCTATAGGCCACAGTGGCACCTAGTCCGTTCATTCGCCGTGTAATGACTCATTTTAGCATCCTAAACAGTATGAAACTAATTCATTAAATGAAAAATGTTGCATAGTGGGCCTTTAAAAGGGTTTATCTCCAACATCACCAACCACTTCATCAGGTTAAATACTTCTATTTATTTATACAACAGAAAGTCTTGGCAAATATGTTATATAGCCAAAAAAGGCAGCCTTTTAAGGCAGCACATGGTGGCAGCAAGGAATCTAAACATATATTTTGCCCTTTATCTGTACAGCACCTGGTACATTTTAAAGGCAGCCTAGATCAGATTAACGACTAATGTTGTCAGAACGGCTGTCAGAAGTGAAATCAATTTATAGCATGTAATCCATCCTTACTGTGCTCTTTGTTGGTAAAAGGACAATATAATTTGATTAGATATGGAAATGAATGCATGGTTATGTATATTTCATATATAAAATTGGCACCTGACAACATGACCGGCAGGTTTTCAATTTACCAGACAAATGTTTGAAATTCCGGTCAAATATCTGAAGCTTAAAATGATAAATGCTTTGAAGGCAGAATCAATCTTTTATTGAAAAATAGGCAGCTATTGATATCCAGAGCTGGATGCCTCTAAAACAGTCGCCAACTCAGTCATAGGGTGCGATTCTCAGGCGATTCTGAGCTTAGCCTGCTCCCTAACCTGTGGTGACAGCAGCTGGTAATTTTGCTGCTGTTTGCATTGATTCACTTGCTGCCTGTGGTCATGGTTCTTCGGCATCGGCAACTGGTGCACCCGCTGATGTTACCTCCTTGCCTGGGCTTCTTTTAAAATACCCAGTGAGCATGGGCACTTAAGAAAAAAAGTGATTCCCATTGGATTTAAATTTTTGCTTTCTCCTCTTTTGAGCGCCACTCTCCACCTTTTCCCCCGACATCTTGCATTTTATCCCTGCATTTTCTTTTGTGGTAAATTCATCAGTCATTGGACAAGACTGAAACTTGACATATGCTACTGTGATTGGTTGCATTACATATCTCCCCACCCTGTCTTTCACTCACACAACTATACAGACAGCAGTTAGTGCAAAATAAGATGCCTATTCTCTCTTTATTCTTTGCTGATTTTTTTTTCGTCTTGAGCCTTTGCTGAGGGCCCCCCACATGATTGGGCCCCGAGGCTTGAACCCTGGTAAGCCCGTGCATTAATACAAAGGTGCAGCTATGTCAGATAGACAAAAGTCTTTAATTGAATTTCACTGTGAAATTTGACAATTTGTGTTGGCCTCTACTGTTACATGTTGTAACTACTCTGTTCTCAGTACATTTTCTGATAGACTTGTATATATTTCTTGCCTTTAGAAACTGATGAGTTTATGAACTGCAAAAAGGCACATGAGGTCCAGGCTATGTCTGAGGTGGTTGCTCTCCTGGCTGAACATTGCAGAGTGAAACAGGTGAATAGAGCAATAGAGTTACAGAAATGCAGAAATATTTACTGTCTTTGCTACTCTGTGCTATAACTACTTCAGCTTCGCATGTTCCACCATAAGCTCTTTTAACCTCTACAATCGGATTGCAGAACCCGCCAGACTCCTTCTCCTGACAATAGCCACATTACCATCCTCCTACCTTCCTGTACCTCTCAGCAGCCTTTGACATAGTCTCTTACACCATCTTTTTAAAACGTCTCTCAGTGGATGTAGTTCTGATGTAGCTCTTTTTGGTGATTTCCATCTGGATGTTGGCGGGTGTTCAATTACCTATGTAAGTTCTCCTTACTTACAAATTTCTCCATGGACTGACTCCCTACTTTGCTGACCTCCTACACCCCTACACCCCCTTGAAGTCCTTGTACTCCTCTACCAAGAGCCAGTTGGCCATCCCTTGCAGCAGACTTGGGACCTTTGGTGACAGAGCCTTTAGTGCAGCTGCCCCCACTGTCTGAAACAAACTGCCCTTCCATATCCAATCTGTCACTGGCCCTGTTTAAGAAGTAGCTTAAAGCACATCTCTCTACTAAGGTCTTTGGAAACTAGCCCCCCTCCCACACGCATACAGTACATGCATGCATGGGTATTTTGAAAAGCGCTATTTAAAACAAAGCTGCTATTATTATTTTATTACTGCTTTTACTTCAGCTATTACCTTTGTTACTTCTTAGAAACTGTTGTTGCTGCCTTAATGACTCATTCCAAGGTAATTTAGAATCTAGTTGTAAGTTACAAAAAATCAGAGATATTTTAGACACTTCACAAAGTAAAACAATGAAAAAAAACGTTTGTTGCTCCTGGCTACCTAACTGTTTGTTGTACAGTTGGCGGCCTTAATTATAAAGCACTACACCCCTTCCCCCTTCTCTCTCACACAGGTAATAGATGTTGGATCTGGAAAGGGTTATTTAAGCTCACATCTTGCCATCTTATATAGATTGCAAGTATTTGGAATTGACTCTTCCAGTACCAATACACATGGAGCCCAGGAGAGAAGTCGTAAGATAAAGAAGTACTCAAAAACTATTCAGAAGCTCAGGAGAAATGCCAAGGATAGTAATGGATTACCCACACCTGGACAGAAAGAAATCTGTGAGGAGAGTGGTGAATTGGAACTTGTGGTATCTGAAGACAAAAATTCTACACAGCAGCAGGATCAGTTAAATGCTCTAGCAGAGGTACCAGTGGATGCGAGCAGTCAACTAGGAGAACCTTTGGAATGTACATTTGGAGATGAGGTCACAACCGATCCTTTTCTCAGTGCCCTGTCTTTAAATGCTGTGGAACCTACCTATGTTCGGGTTCCTCCCAGTCAGCTGAGCAAGGAGGAGAAAGAAAGGAGGATGAGGGAGAATCTGGAGAAAAAGTCACAAAAGGGAGGGAACAACTGCAGCCTATTCTTGCCACTTACCTCCTATGTCACTGCTGAAACAGAACTCAGAGACATCATCCCTGAACTGCAGGTAAAGGAGTCAAGAGTTTCATAAATTATCTAGTTTTACACTACATGTCATGGAAGAGCACATAACACATTGATAAATAAATTCTTGCTTGTGTACACAATGTACAACCTTACACAAATGTTCAAGGAGAAAGATGACGGCTACCTGACAACTTGTATGGTACAATGACATCTGACCCTTTCATTCCTCACTGATGTAGTTCAAAAGTAATCTTTAAAAGTAGAAAGCAGCAGATTTGATAATGACATGCACATCGCCTCAGCTTCATGACGGAGGTGGTTGGTAATGGGTTCAAATCAATGATGTCATCATGGTCTCTCATCTTTTAAGTTTTAATATGTTCTGCTTAGAACTGAGATAATATCCACAATTCAACATTTTACCACATTCAATGTACATGAAGTTGCATTAATGTAGCAAAGGACTTTTTGGGTTTAAAAATGTGAACTGTTTATAGATGTAATGTACACCTGTATGTGAGACAGTTAAATTATTGGTTGATAAGATTACTCTCAATTGTAATCTAAATAGTTATTTGAACATTTTATCGGTCATCAAGAAATGTATCACTTTTGTCGTTTAGGATGCAGTCATGGTTGGGCTACACACATGTGGAGATCTGGGTCCAAATATGCTGCGCATGTTTGTAAGCAAACAGGAGCTGCATGCAGTGTGCAGTGTGGGATGCTGCTACCACCTCCTTTCAGAAGAATTTGACCAGACAGGTCAGCCTCACACACACACACACTACTGTACTACCACTGTGCTTACAGGTGAAATTCAATCCTATCCATGATGGGTAGTGTTGCAGCAAAATGGCCTGCAGTAATTCTCTATTTCAGACACGACTAAAAAATATAAATTTAAGTCTTCTCAGGCAAGTTTATTTAGCACATTTCATGGTACACAGAGGCAGTTTAACACATAATGATCTGGGCGGGGGGTAAGTATTTGGCTTTTGAAAATAAAACATAATAAAACTAATAGAAATAAAGTCATAAAATAAAATAATAAAATATGAATTAAAATAGTGTAAAAGTTAAGTAGCAATAAAGTAACAAAATAAGTCAAATAATAAAATACGAAAGTTTAAAAGACTTTCAATTTTTAGAGCTGCTTTAATAAGGATGCTTGCTTGATGCACACGTTTCAGGAAGAAGAGAAAAAAATTTGGGTTGTTTACAAATATCATTAATTAAAATGCCATTTAGTAGAGTACTCAGATTGTTACACTCTGAGTGTTGGGACTTGAGGCTGTTTTGAACTACTTGAGAAGTTAGGTTTGAAGTAAAGTCTCAAGTTTCTGTTTGATGTGACTTAAGTGAAACGGGACATTCTACAAGTGAATTTTTTTTTTTGTTTTTTTTCACAGAAAAAAAACTATTTAAACAGTTCACTATAAAATTATTTATTTAGGAGGCGCCGTGGCTCAGTGGGCTAAGGCGTCATGCCATGACTCCGGCGATCCAGGCTCAATTCCAACCTGTGGTCCTTTGCCGATCCTGCCCCGTCTCTCTCCCATTCATTTCCTGTCTCTCCACTGTCATTATCCGAATAAAAGGCAAAAAGCCCAAAGAAAAAATCTTAAAAAAAAAAAAAGATTTAGAAATCGATAAAATATATATAAATTTTATTTATTTTTTACATTAACTGACCTACTGTAAAATAACTAATCATTTGACAGTAAGCAAACATAGGAACGTAAAAGTAATTGAAAGTAATGTGTCGTGCCTTGCTGAAGGACCCAGTGGTAACCAAAAAGTAAACTGACAGAAGATATCTTGACATTATGGTTCAACACAATTCTCTTTGTCATCTCTGCACCTGATCCTACAGCACCCACTCAGTATAATGCATACACCTAAGAATGCAGTGTCTGTCCTAATGTGCTTCATACTGTCAGTTCCTTTACAAAAACCTTTGCAATAAAATGACTAACCTTTATTTTTTCCAGACGTTGTGACTGAAGTGTGTGGTTTCCCCATGAGCCAGTATTTAAGGGATCAGAACTACTTCTGTGGACGAAATGCCCGGATGTCTGCATGCCTGGTGGGTCTCTCTCCTCCCATGCAGCTGTGGAGCTCAGCAGTGACCGCCTGATAAGAGGCCTCACGAAAAAAGAGCTCCCTCTAGGACAGCCCCTCTATAAGCCCAGGCTCAATAATCAACTGGGTGAATAATGACCAACAAGTTTGATTAAGTTTGAAATAAAAAGACTAAGGATTTTGACTTCCATCATTTTACTCCTTTCTTTTTTTTCTAAGGCCTTGGAGAGAGTTGCAGTTAGTGGTGGGGTAAGCATTTGAAAAATCTATAAATATGTTTGTATTTGCACATACCATTAGAACTGGTAGTTCTTAGTTGAAAATGCTCCTTGAAAGTGTGCTAGTAAAAACATAACTAGTAAAACATGTTAAAACCATTTGTCAGATTTTATAATTTAAGGATGGAATGGGGGTTAAAATAGAGAGAAAAAATAATGAAAAGCATTTTTTGCTCTAGTGCTTTACATTAGCGCCAAAACCAATGCATAACCTAAATGCTATTTTTAACTTGTTTTCTGCTCATCAGCTTCCAGTGGAGTCTTTGTTCTACCGTGCTGTTCTACATGTTATTCTTCGGGACCACTATGGCGCACACAAGAGGTATAGTGACTAAGAGTAAGATTCCAAATCTTCTCCAAATCAACTCTTGTCCAAATGTTCTTGCTTAAGGCATGTGTAGCCCTTGACTGTACATCTAAGTCCTGTGCAAGATGGATTCAAGGATTCATGGAGAGCTAACACTGCCTGTTAAACTCTGTTGTGGTACTGTTTATGCAAGCAACCACACACCTCTTATACTTTTGCCTGTTGATGATTGTATGTACTCCTGTTCTCCCTTCAAACCCTTGAAACTAATAGTGGATTACACGCAAACGCATTATGTAATTATAAATGATTTACGTTTTAAATTTCTCACAAGGCATTACGGGTAAAATCTTGTTTTCAAGCAATATACTGCCAAAAGAACATCTTTAAGATGAAATGCATGAATTTAGATATTTGGATTATGTACCAAAGAAACACAAGCTCAGTTTAATTCACTGACATGTATTTTCCTGTGTTTATGTATTTCACAGTGAGAAGCGTGTGGGCAACATATATTCCAAAGCTTCTTCTTTTGTGGACTACATCAGGAGAGCCCTCAGGAAGCTTCAGCTGGATGAATCCAAGGTTAGCAAGGCTGAAAATGTATGATACTCCACAGGTTCATTGGTAATATTCATTTTCCGCTAAGTACCGTAAGAGGTCGATACAAACTTAACTGTGGAGTCCTTTCAGTGTTATAATCTTTTACATCTTTTACATCATCCTAATAACCATGCCTATGACCTCTCCTTTCCCTTTTTACATCGTCATGATGATGTCTAATTGCACTGGAAGATAAGGTGATGCCAGTAATGCTATTTTTATAGGAGATACAGACGATAACATATATTGAAGAATGTTTATATAATATAATTAAGACTTAAGGTAATTGGGTAATTGGACACGTTAGGTAATTGGACACGTTTCAATAGCTATGAAATATACATATGCTGTTGCCACAATCTGGACACATCAATGATGTCCTATGGTGTTTTTGAGTCTTTGAACATGCTTCACACAAGGCCTTGCTGTACAGCTCAGTTTTTTCCCTGATTTTCTATGAGTGATTTTGGTCTGTCTTGTTTGTTTCCATTGTATATGTTTTTGTCTGATGGATGTCCCAGGTTGGACAAAAGGAAATACTATGCTACCAAATGTCCACAGATTAAAACTATACCCCTACACTAACACACTTCTATTTGCAGCTCTCTGATCCAGAAATTGAAGAGTATCATAATCAGTATAAACACAGACAATGTGAGATGCTGGCTTTTAACAAGGTGAGTCTTTTAGTTATGCTGGTAATGAATTAGGTTAGAATGTAATTTGGTTGTAAATTTATGTATGAATGTACTATTTGTTTTTATGTTCTGCAGCTTAAGTTGATATTGGCCCCCTGTATCGAAGGTCTGATTCTGCTTGATCGGCTGTGCTATTTGAAAGAGCAGGTAAAAGGGTTGATTTATACATTTAACTTTGTAATTTACACATATTCTTCTTTCAGGCAGATTCAAGGCAAGCAAGTCAATGCGCAGTGCAGATTAGCTAGTTTGTAGGCGAGGCTGATGTGCTGATCGGTTCTTCACTTCTTAAGTTATATTTGACTACTGACATGCAACCAGACACTGGTGTTGATCTAAGAAATCTATTCATGTAAAGAAGGCAGAATCATAAAGCCCAAAGAGTACACGCCAATAAAAAGCAGAAATTCAAGGCCAGCAAAAAATGCTGTAATCTATGAGTAGCTTGAAGGTAATTTTGCCACCCATCTGTGCTTAAAAATATCAGATAAGTTAGTACATTTAGGAACTAGGTTTGCCCTTATGAGTTCAACCTTTATCAGTAGCAGACCCCTTCAAGAGTATATGCACCAAATATGATGATGTTTTTAATTGCCTTCTTTTATCGACCTTTGAGGAAGACATTACCACCTCATCAGTCTCCTAGTCATTCTCCATTGTTAAGCCGAATATAAATTACTACGACCCCCTCGTGGCTACCTTTGTGAAACCACAATAAATGTAAATGAAATGAAATGACAAAAAGTAATCACATATTGAACACTTCATGTGCACATTAATTGGTTCTGGTGCTTTTCCTGCATTTTCACTTTAATGACAAAGGCAGAAATTTCCATAGTACCTTGAAAGTTATGACAAATTCCCTCAAACAAATTCCATTGTAGGTCAAGCGTGATAACATTTTTGGAACCCTGCACTAGGATTTTATAGATAGTTGAGTTTGGGAGGATGCTCAGCTTGCGCAGAATGGACTAATTTCAATGATGTTGAAAGACAAAACTTTTATAGCGGTTCCGGTTGTTGTTTTTTTTGTTTTTTGTTCGTAAATATAAGATGATTATTTAAAACCTTCTGTGTGTAGAATTTTAACTTAAAAATAAAAACATGGACATTTGATTCTTAAATTATATTTCTAAACACTTGAGATTAAAGGCAATTCATAGAGAAATCTATGAATTGCCTGAGAAACTGTTCAAAGTCACCCCTGTTGTTGAAGGAATGCTGCCTGTCATGAAAAGATCAGAAAATTTGAGAACATAGCCCAAATAACAAACAAAAAAACGACGTGGGCTGAATGTGAGATTCTTTGCCTGATTCATTTAGTTGGCTCATGTTGCCGAATTGGGGTATGTGTTTCATCAAATGTCCTTGTTCGGTTTTGCTACTGACCTAGTGTTATGGATAGATTCACACTGGATTTCACCTTTTATTTTTACTTTCATTTTATTTATATATATATATATAGAGATCAATTAGTTTTGTTATTTAAAGTGGCAAACTACAATTGTGATATTAAAAGTACAATGAACTTGACAACCCCTCCATTTTGTAGGAGAATGTGTCCTTCGGTGCCCTGGTGCAGCTTTTTGATCCTGTCAAGTCACCTCGATGCTATGGACTTGTGGGACTTAAGGCCGGAACAAAGTCTTGATGACTTGAACCTATTTTAATACTTGAACATGAACTCACACCTGACTAAAAAAAATGGCATCATTTTATTTTATTAAAAAGTAAGTCTGTAGTGGTTATTTATTTTATCATGACATCAGAACAATCACAGTTTTGAAATTGGTATTTGTATATGAAATATTTCCATGCTAAAGTGCTAATAATTAAATCATGAATTAAAACATTAGGAGTGGTTGATTGACTCATGTTCTTTAAGACAACCTTTAGAATAATTTAAACTGGAACCTGTTCTTTGAGACCCATTCCAAGTGTAAGAACCATGAAACAGCTGATCATTTTTTTGAACGGCCTGACCTCAAGGCACATTTAATGAAATAATGACTGCTGCTCATTGCTGCTTGTAGATTTGAAGAAAATTAATGTTCATTCATACTGTTGATGCCATTTTTACCGAATGATCAATAAAGAACATGGTCAGATGCCATGAGGCATGCTAGACCTAACAAAAGTTGTACTTTTAAATAATTTGACAGTTGTTTAATACAGTGGTACATTTAAGCAAATTCTCCATTCTATATTTGTAACATAAAATAGCATTTATTTAAATGATATCCAAAGAAATATATGAATTTGTGGGAACAGCTCCTAAGGCCCCCATTCATTCTGCACTCACCTGTGAGCAACCCTAAAGTGCATTACCACCAGTAGTGTTCTGGGACTAGTTCTTACCTTTCACAGGTTCACACTTGTCACATGATCTTGATATAGTTTATTAGTTTGTTTTTCAATCAAACCCAACAGAAACTGTACTGGATTCTTTAGAAGAAGGCGGAAAATGTTTACTGTTGTAATCATAGAGGTTAAATTGGGGGCGCCAAGACATTTCACAAAGGTCAGCTAGCCTATTTAGAACTTAAAGGTTTCTTTTAATACTTCTCAAAAATACATCAGGAGGCAGGTGTCATGGTGCTTCACAGTGAAGAGAACTTGTTGGTACTGTACACAATCAACAACACTGGCAAGAAAAAAAATCCCTTATTTGTAGAAATCTAGGAAGAAACTGCAGATCCACGGCTCAAGGGGCCAACCTACTGCATAGTGTTATGTACAGGTTTTCAACAGTGGCTCAGATAGTAAATTTTGCATGGTTTTGTTTTAGAATCATAATACTCCCAAGGTATAGCTCCACATCATTAAAGGGCAGTCAAGCCATAGATCTTCTAGTCTTCTATGCAGTCTAAAGTCAACGAGAAAAATAATAGAGGAACCATTCTGAGGATTCCGTTAGGTAGTGCACTAGGGAAGGGGTCAGCTGCTAGTGCAGCTGCAGTTCAGTGATCATGTGTGTTATACTGTGTAGAACTAAAGGCTATATGTGGCATTGAGAAAGAGTTGGCATGACGTGTGAAAGGTTTTGCGGCATCGCTAAGTATAGCAGCTTAACCAAGTAATGGTATGTGGCAAGCAAACACTACTACAGGGGTGGTCAGTGGCCACCAAGGTAACAGCAGAGGTTCCTAACAATGAGACGGATGAAAAGTGGTGGTTTACTGTGCACCATCCTTAGTTATAGACTGAGAATAATTTTGAAAATACTTTCAGAAAAAAGTCCTGAGGGAAAATTAGGGGAAAAGTCAGTAAACATGCTTTTTAACATAATTTGAGAGTGCTGATTCCAAATATTTTGTTTAGCAATCTAAATAAAGTTTTAAGACTGCTAATTATCCTAATAGCATAGACCCCAGGCTAATCAAATTTAAGTTCCCTTTATTTGAATGGATTTCATAAAAAGACCAGAAAACAAATACATACTATATAAACATCAGATAAATATTACTAAGACAGAAATCACTGCATGGTCCCTAATTAGCATAGGCTACTAAACTAAAAAAATAAAAAATAAAAATCTTTTAATGCTATCCTTCATTTCCTTCATTTGATGAACAGATTCTAGGTGACTGCTCATTTTTATTCCTGGAAGTTATTTATCACCGTTTTTTTATGGACAGCTTTTTATTCTTTATTGAAATTACAGCCTACTGTTATAGGACAGCCATCTGACTGTCACTCATTCAGGGGGTATGCAGACAAGTTTATGAGAGGGGTGCTTGATTTTTTTGCAGAATTGACATTACCTTTCACAGATACAAAGACATCTCGGTAACACTTTATTTGAAGGGGTCTACATAAGGATGACATAAGTCTGTTATAAACATGACATGGCACGGATAATGAACATTAATGACCCTTTATTCATGTTCATGACTGTTGTCATTAGGTGTAATTCGGTTTTTGAAATGCAGACTGGGATGTAGACTTTACAAAAACCGAATGACACTTAATTACAGCGGTCTTAAACATGAATGAAGTGTCATTAATGTTTATGATGAGTGTCAGGTCATGTTTGTGACAGGCTCATGTCACCCTTATGTAGACCCCTTCAAATAAAGTGTTACCGACATCTCTATTAAAAACACAACAAGGACAAATTTTACATTTGACGAGCCATTGAAGACAGCTCTGTACCACTGTCAAAGAACTGGTCAAACTTCCTTGCTCTGGACAAGAATAAAACAAGATCCAGCTTGATTTCTATCAGATAAGCGGTGGTGGTGCAGGTGGTAGAGGAGCCGTTTGGTGACTGCAAGGTTGCAGGTTTGAGCCCCACTCTACCTGACCCCTTTGAAGTGTCCTTGAGCAAGACACTGAACCCCAAATTGCTCCTGGTGGCAGGCTGGAGCCTTGCATGGTACTGGTGTGTGATTGGGTGAATGCCATAACAGGCGGCGCGTGTAGACGCAGCGGCCTCTGGCTCTCGTAATTTTGATTCCCCTGTATGTCCAGTAGGCTATATGTAGAGAATTGACAATAAAAGAGACTTAACTTAACTTACATGAGCTGTTTGAAGAGAATAAAGCCAATTGCTCTTGTTCAGATGTAGACATCACAGCTCTCAGGCAATGATACCACGAGGAAGCAGATATTAGAATGATTCTGCACTGTGTTCATTCAATTACAGAATTTCTCATCAAGTTTCGTACTATGCACATTTTGACAAGATGAAGAGCAAGCACAGTGGATGAAAATGGGAATGTCCAAAAAAAACAAGATGTTCTTGTACAGACTGTGCGTGAGTCTCTGAGGACAAAGGTTCCTATCCGGTGGCTTTTTATTGTCATTATTATTATTCCAGTTTTTTTCTGCGCGCAATAACTAAGCGACGGTTTCACGTAGCAACTTCATTCAACCTTCATTTCGTAGTCTCAACATTTCTAGCTGTGTTATATCTTTCTGCGTTTTCTACTGTTTGTATTTTTTCAATTATCTGCGAAAAACGAGCAAAAAAGTCTATGGAATATGGTGGCCCTGAAGTGCAAACCACATTAAGAAATTAATAAACACAAAAACAAATTGAGAAACACAAACAAATTCAGAAACAACAACAAAAGTGAGAAACACAAAAACAAATTAAGAATCACAAAAACAAAATTGAGAAACACTAAAATAAATTAAAGCCTCTATGTGTAGGATTTATCTTCTATTTATCTTCGTCTTTTATTAAAAATATATTTTTTATTTTAAAAATATAATGTAAAACGATGGTAATTACCTCCATGAATAAATTGTAAACTGTGTAATTGTAAACTTGTAAAATTGTGTTCCGGTAAACTTGGTAATTTCCATTTATATATAGATATGGCTGGGGACCAAAGAAGAATATCCATTTTGCGCCGCCATTTTCAAAAGTACGGGTTCTTGTAGGGGAGAGCAGTATTGCATATTCAGCTCCGCCTTTCGCGTTTCCGCTCAGAGACTGAGTAGCAGAAACCATAGATATGTACATATCTATGGCAGAAACTGAGATAAGAGCGAGCGAGCGAGCGTTCGGCCTCCGTAGCAAGAAATTAGGATTGTGGGAAGGGGAGGGCTAATACATTTTATTCAAACGTATGCAGTATACCACTTCGCCGATAGATGGGGAATTCTGATACGATCCTACACATAGAGGCTTTAAGAATCACAAAAACAAAATTGAGAAGCACAAAAACAAAATGAGAAACATAAATTACATTAAGAAACCGGAAAGGGTAGGTACCAGTCAGCAACAGCAGACATCACTGATTGGACGACGGACTGTTCGTCTAGTTCAGTGTTTCTCAAAGTGTGGTCCGCCTGCGACCTCTAGTTGTCCGCAAGGGAATTAATGCATCTCATTTTCCCTGATGGCTTATACAAACGTAGTTGTCTATTCGAGAATATTTTGATTCAGGACATAGGCCTACAAGGTGATATTGGATATTCTGAAGTGTTATCAAAATATTGTGATGAACTTGGCTTTATTTCAATAGCTTCAGGTAGACAAACAATAGCTTCATTAGCTTCACGTAATCAAATCACGATTCAAAACGAACCTACACACAGTTGTTAACACACATCAACTGTATAATATCAGATAAACGGGCTACAGTAACACGAACTAACTGCTAATAAAGTTACTAAAAATACCCATTGCTATGGACTTGTTGCTATGCCCTTGTTCGGACTCCAGAGTCCAAAGCCACAGGTCCAATCAGTGATGTCTCCTGTTGCCGACTGGTACCTACCCTTATGTTAGTCTTATCCTTATATAAGGTGATGTTGTTGGACTGTTAACACCATGTGCGTTATATCAACATGATACATATAATTCCACCAGAGTTGTCACTTGACAATGAGCAAATGTATATTTTCGGATGGATGTCTATCACAACCACAAGTTGTCCAACCAGTTGCCAAAGCAAGGCAAAATGCAAGCTTTGTCTTATCTCCAACATGGGGGAGGCTATCCAGGGGCAAATGCAGGGGCAGAAGCATCAACGTCTAGTTACAGCATCTTGATCAAGTTGCATCTTTTTTTTATTCAATCCAATCCGAAGCATAAAAGGTTTGCATTAAGCAGTCGCTCAGATAGCATTTAGTCCATGGAGTTTAATGCGCTCCATGAGATGCTGTAGATTTTTTGCGCCATTTCATTTTTATCTTAAATCGTAGGCATCTCCCCTTGATCGGCTAGCTTTCCGGCCCCCCTGAATACACTATGATAAAACCTGGTCTCGAAAAACAACACGGGGGCTGTAATAATCAAAACTGAGTGGTGTATTCAAGCAAACACAGTGACAGAGGGATCGGAACTTCAACATAACAAAAACTGACCAACCAATCGGGAACAAGATGGGGTGGGAGATACCAATTGATTATTGTCGATTGGTTGGCCGTGGTTTGTTGTGTTTTTAGGATTACAGCCCCAGTGCTGTCTTTCGAGACCAGATTTTTCACTATGTATTCAAGGGGCAAAAAGAAAGCCAATCAAAGAGAGATGCCTACAATTTGAGACAAAAATTAAATTTAAAAAATAAAATCCTGCAGCATGTCATATAGCACCTTTAATTTAACATCATAATAATTGCGAAAAGGCGACTTTTTTCGTCTGATGTTCCTGACAGCAACATTGCCTCAACATTCAGACGTAGAGATGACAAAGCAGCCTACTTGACAACCTTCGGTATTGCACCACATTTCTCATTTTTACTGTTGTCCAAAGTTACATCTGCTACGGATTATGTTTTACTTTTTGTTTGCACAACTACGGGCCAGCTGCAACAGTGTTTTACAGCTATCAATGGATGGCCCAAATGTCAACTGGAAATTGTTTGACATGCTGTCTAGGGACTGGGTCCAAACCCTTCAACATAGGGAGTTGTGGACTACATATAATGCAAGTAAGTTCTTGGGATCCATCAACTCCATAATCGAAAAGGCACAGCAGAGAATGTACAGTATGTCCTACAGCAATTTAATGCAGGTCAACCAACAATTGCAGGTCAATCAACAGGATGACCCCACTTCTCCAGGTCAATCAATGGCCCTGCTGTTTTAGGTCACCGAATGCTATGCTATTTATTTGCCATTTTGTAAGTTTCATAGGTTTCTATTAGAAGAGTCTTTGCTCCTTAATATAAACAAAGTGCCAAATAAAACATGACAAGCTTTATTTCGGTATCATACTTGTTTTGGAACATCAGCGAGCACTACTAACCCTATAGCCGAGACAGGAGCAGTCATCAAAATTTCGGTGTCAACTACTTTATTGCATTTTAGACAACCTGTGAAAGGGTCTCAAAGTGTTAAAAACTGAACTATAGCTTTAAGCCACAGAGACGAAACGTTAGCAGAACACTTTAGCAGAAATTATGGTACCCAGAGGAAAATTTGATATTAGGCTAAATCATGGATATCGCTGACATATGGAGGGGGCGAATAAAGGAGCTACTATGTAGCAAAATTGGGCCATACAAGCTCTATACAAACAACCTAAGAGGCCTGGCTCCTGGTGAGAAATTGTAGAGTGAGGTAAGCATTTAAGTGTTTGACTTAGTTAGCAAACTTGACACCTTGATACAGTATGTGCTGTGATTTCTGATGCACCATAATTTCACAAATAGGTGATCAATGCCTACTTGACCATAATAGGTCAAAGGCTAAAATCTTCAGGCTCTGAAGCATTTGTGGTAGATTCGTACCAAATGACTTCAATTTGGCAAGGAAAACAGAGAGGACTAAAAAATGTAAGTTACAATTTTTGAACGTTTTTGAAGCTTTTAATTGCCCATCCAGATGTGGTCATTAGCTTTCCCTCTTTCTTCCCAGCTTCATCCTGCATCATTAGATGATAGATAGTACTGTAGTGTTTGGGGCAGTATGTAGTGGCAACCACTGGACCTTGGTGGCAAGTTATTTTCTTAATATAAAAGTATACATTGCAGTGTTTTTGTCCTTGTGATATTAAAAATCTTCTCATTGTGGACTTGCCACCTAGTGGTGGCAAGGCCAGTATTGTTCTTCGCAAGTTTCTTATTCTTATTCTTATTCCGCCGGATTTTTAGACCACTACTCCTCCTAGGGCTTTCAAGTTAGAGACACCGTTCCAACTCTGACACGTCCGGCCTGATCTCGATCGGTGTGCTTACATTCATCTTTTTAATATCTCTTGTCGCTCCCCCGATATCCCTCTTTTTCTTGTCATTTTTTCCCATAGAAATGCATGGGGTGGGGGGGCTCCTCAGTGAAATCAATGGGAAAAATGCTTGTGTTTGTGTATGAGTGTCTGTGTGTGAGTGTGTGTAGTGGTTGGGGTGTGTTCCTCATTGCCTGTGCCAGGGGTTGATATTGTCTTGGGTAATGACCTAGCTGGATCTGCTGTTTGGAAGCAACATAAACAGGAAGACCAGGAGAAACACTTATGGCAGTCATTTGGTGATGGTGGTGGAACAACTTGAGAACTTTCCTAGAGTTGGTGTTGATGTATCTCCACCGACTAAAACAAGTCAAGTTTTCCACAAAACAACTTTAAAGTAAGTAACAAGTCAACACAATAAAATATTTGTAGTATCATCTAAAGTTATGTAGTAAATCCTTAGCTTTCCATGACCAATAAATTGGGATCCTATCTGAAGTACCTGAACTCGATCCTTCTTCCAGTAACAAACATGTGGGTCCAGTATCTTGGTTTTAGTCGTTTGGTTGAGGGTTTCGTCAAACTTCAAAGTAAAACTGCCAATGCTGACATCGACCCACAAGGAGTTCAATGATGTGTGGAGCTAAACCAAATTTTGTGTGATTGGCTGTTTTGTCTTTAGCACAGTAAAGGGACTCCCTCTTTAGTGTTAGGAGTTGTCTTGAGGTCTGCTGAGGTCTTGTTTTGCTGTGTAGACACCACAGTACCTCTGCCTGAAGGGTCGCAGTGGACCCAAAGGTAGTCCTGAGGTCTGTTAATGTAGCTGATGTTGTAGTGGTCGCTTTTGGGACGCTTCTGTGCAATTGCCGGTTCCGCTTATTCTGATCTCGCACAGAAAAAAGCAAAACACCAATTTGTGAATTCTTTGGAGATTACTGGAAAAACATAGCAATCTTGTTTATTGGGTCTGTGGCATTTTTAAGACCTTGTAATTCTTTTTTTAAGGCTTTACTTTTGGAAAATCTAATTTAAGACTTTATACTCTGTCATGTCTGTCATGTCAGCAAAACATTATTCATTGAACTCTTTCAGCATCAGTGCCACCATCACCGCTGCACAAAATTGTCTCTCTTCTTTAGCACTTAAAGACCTCGGGCACTGCTTCTCCGATGCTTTTCAAACATACATCGGGCGGTGGTGGCGCAGGTGGTAGAGGAGCCGTTCGGTGACCGCAAGGTTGCAGGTTTGAGCCCCACTCTACCTGACACCATCGAAGTGTCCTTGAGCAAGGCACTGAAGCCCAAATTGCTCCTGGTGGCAGGCTGGAGCCTTGCATGGTAAGCCCCTCCACTGGTGTGTGACTATGTGTGAATGGGTAGGCGGCGGCCTCTGGCTCTCCTGACCGTGCGCATGACTGTGGGATAGCTAGAAACATAATTTCGATTCCTCTGTATGTCCAGTATATGTAGAGAAATTGACAATAAAAGTGACTTAACTAAACCTTTCCGGTCTAAAGAAAGTCCAGCTTGCACTCTTGCTGTCGTTCATGTGCCAGACCCATGCCCATAGCCTATTTACAGTTTTTGGAGTGCATGTGCCGACTCCTCATTTATTGCCACTTCAGGACCCCGGCCAGCGACCTATTGCCCAACACATTTTCTCTTGCTATTCTGACAATATGAACCCTCTTTGGCCGCATGATATGGCGACTATATATCCGCTGCAAGTTCGGCGTATGCTCCAATTTATTACACCTTATAATGATACACATCTCTGCCAGCGCAGAGCTACTTGAATCAAGAGGGGCCTGTCAAAGATTACTCATATGAGCATAAGGATGTTCCTCAAATTTTAGATTGCAAACTAGTTAATCCGATAATTTGAGAGGTTGCACAGCAAACAAAAAATGAATGTGAACTGAAAGTGAGGGCCCCATTCATTTAGTTTGCTCATAATTCCCTTTGGTGTATTTTGTATCAAATTCCCTTGGGTTTTTTTTTACTGACCTTAAACAACAGGACTATGGATTTAATTAGGCCTACACTAGATTTCATGAAAGAATAAAAACATTAATTTGAATTTATTTATAGAAATTCATTAATTGAATTAGCACACAGAAATTGTGATATTTAAAGTACAATGAACTTGACAATGCCCCTATTTTGTAGGATAATGTGTCCTTCAGAACCTTTGTGCAGCTTTTTGATCCTGTCAAGTCATTTAGATTTTATGGGCATACTGGAATGAAGTCTTGATGACTTTAATACTGGAAGATGAACGTTGCTCTAACCTGATTAATACAAACACATCATTTCAGCCATTTGTGTTTATTAAAGTTTAAGTCTGTTTACATGTATATGAAATTAAAGGTAATTTCCCATGCTTGAGTGCTAATTAAAGCATGATTTTAAATATTTGCAATGGTTGATGGACTCATGTTCTATGAATTGTTTACCCAAAATGTATCATTTAAACAAAATAGAAACTGTACTTTGAGAGTTTAATGCAAGTGCAGCAAGCATGACTTTCTGATTAACTTTTGAACTGTCTGGCCTAAAATAAGGCACATTTAACAAAATAGACATGACTGCATGTGAATCTGAAGAAAATGAATGTCCATTCATACTGTTGATTTAGGCCACATCTTGGTTCATATCAACGTGCAGACTGCAATAATACATTTTTATTGATAAGGATATTTATTAAATCTGTAAATAGGAGGTAAATTAATAGGCTAAATTATGAAACTATTCGGATTCGTTTGTTTTAAATATTTCGAATTCATTTTATCGTATTCAGTTTAAGTCCCACCCTCGGACTTGTTTTCAGCTCCGTGGGCAGAAACAAACATCTTGTGAAAGAAGGAGACACTCTGCGACTTAGAAGGTAGGCTACGTTGCTTATTTTGTAGGCTATTTTATACATTCCCCCCCCCCCCCCCCCCCAAAATCCGTTACCTTACATGTGCTATTTGTTTACAAATAAAAGACTCGTCTTGAGCTCATTTGCTTCCCCACATGAGCATTAGAACTATAGAAGTTTGGCTGGATGTGAAACTCATTAAAGTTTCATTTCGGAATGCATGAAGAATGAATAGCATACCTTTGTGCAATAACTGCTGTAGCCTATAGTTAATTTGCTATTCCAGTGGCTTTAGTAGACTTTCTGAGCAGCATATCCTAACAAAACGTAGACTGTTATTAGTTAATTCTATTGTATTGTGTAGTCGCTCTTAAAACTATTAATTCTTGTTGAACTATTCCTAAACAGTAGATTTAGTCCGCTTTGGAAGCGATTATAAGCCGTTGTTTCAATCATTCCCATAGCAAAATAAATATTGGCACTCTGCGTACAAAACTATGATTTTAACGCATTATAATAATTTATTTTGCTGCTAATTTCTTTTGCCCCATTATTAGCCTACTGCTGTAACTAGAAGCCTATTACTGCAGTATTATGCAATATTTTCAGCGTGAAAAACCGCATTCATTTAAAATAGACCTAGTAGTCAATGCCTATGCCTTCTGCAAAAATACTGCATTCTATTGCATTGTAGGCTGCTGCACAATGCAATATTTTGAACCGAAAATATTGCATTAGGCTACTGAATTAAAAACTGCTTTTCTGTAACACAATGCATTTTTTTCGTATAAGCAAACATGAGTGAAGACGGGATTCAACAGGAAGAGAGGGAGGAGCCCATGGATAAATTGCACACAGAAACCCCTTTTGGGGAGAATACTGACCTTCCAGACAGTGGTCCACGTTCCACACAACAGCCCAGGGACAAATGGGCTAACAAATATGAGTTTTTGTTTGCCATGGCAGGAGAGATCATTGGGTTAGGCAATGTATGGCGTTTCCCATACCTCTGTTTCAAGAATGGTGGTGGTAAATACAGCCATATTAATGATATTACAGCTGTCAAAAAGTATACAAATTGCCTATACATATATATTTCAAATGTTTTATTTCTTGCTTGTTCCCCAGGTGTTTTCTTTATCCCATATTTTATCTTCCTCGTTTTTTGTGGTATTCCCATCTTCTTCTTGGAGACTGCGGTAGGGCAATATACCAGTGAGGGTGGAATCACTGCCTGGCGTAAAATTTGCCCAATGTTTGAAGGTGGGGAATCATCAGCTTGACCTTAGGGTTTGATGGCTTTGATAGCTCTATGTTTTGTATTCTCAATTTTTTTTGTTCATGCAGGAATAGGGGTAGCATCCCAGGTGATTGTGTCGTATCTCAATATCTACTACATTGTGGTATTAGCATGGGCTCTCTTATACCTTTTCTACTCCTTCAAGATGGATCTTCCCTGGGCTAACTGTGACAACAGCTGGAACACAAGTATACTACCACATTATTTATGTTTGTTTTTTTATTTGTTTGAACATAAATTGAAATAAGAGTACTGTAACTACACATTTGTGTCACAATATTGGGGTTGGTGATTTTTGTTCTGGAAAGTGGTTGGACATTTTCTTCAATCAATTGGTCAATTTTAATCAAGTACATACAGTTGATTGATAACTTCATTAATGATATCATTTGCTGAAATATCAGAGCAGCACTTCTATCACTTTATTTTTGTATGCAGTAAATTGTATAACCACCATGAACTCTACTAGAGTGGGCAACAATGGGTCACCACTGCACTATAACACGGAATACGACACTAACTATAGGTAGGGTAAAAAAAAAATCAGTAAAAAAAAAAAAAATGAAAATAAACTGCTGGTTAACATGTTTGTCTATTTTAAAGCTATAACAATGTTGCCGTCAGTTCTGAAGAAGAATTCTGGCGGTATGTTGGTTCTAAAAAATATTTTTTGACTTTTTTGTATTTATGTTGCATCTCACATTTACCATCATTACAAATCACATACAATTTTTGGAAAATGTTCTTGAGTAATAGGTTTTGGTGATGGATGTTTGTGTATGTGTATGTGGGAGAGGAGTTACATGAGACTGCTTCAATTTTATGTATGTTATACAATACTTCTCAGACACCAAATATTGCGGCAAAAGGACACAGACCTTGGTAGTGTTAACCTTGACCTGGCTGCTTGTCTTCTACTTGCCTGGATCATTTGCTATTTCTGCATCTGGAAAGGAGTTAAATCCACAGGCAAGGTGAGTATTTACTCTTAATTGTAGTTTTGATGCATTCACAGACACTGAGGTAACTGACTCATTGGACAATTAGCTTATCTACATTTCAGTGTAGCGTGGCTGTAGTAGAGATACTGTGTGGTAGCCTTCCAAAAAGCTACATATTCAGTAAATCAGCTTACAGCTGCAAATCTTCCATCTATGAAATATTAGCCTGGGCCCGCCCATACTTCCTGTGACGCTACATTCAATTTCGCAAGCAAGTCAGTCTGGCCAGGCTGCCGTTTTAGAGGAATTATTTTTCCCAAATCTGTGGGCACCAATGAGAAACGATCTTACGCATATGTCATCGTAATGAGTGGTCTGATTGGTTGTAGATTCGTCAAGTAGTATACAGAGGCATCTGATGGACGCAGGTTAAGCCCGCCTCCCAGAAGACGTTTAGTAATGTAGGATGGCCAGACTAAGCTCCCATGAGCTTTGTCGCGCAAGCCAGGCTAATGAAATATCAGTTCATTTTAGAACTTAATGCAATAGAATAAAAGGCAGAGATAAGTAAATAAAAACAATAAAAATAAATATACATATAAACCTATTAAGAACAAAAATAGTTAAGCATGGAAATGCAATCTAGTTATTTATGTTGCTTACCACATTACAACTAATTAATACAGTATATTCATTCACTGATGCGTGGTAATGGCAAACACATGATGCTAAAAATAAAGTGTTCCTGCTTAAAACTTTTGTGTGTTACAGGTCGTCTACTTTACAGCAACTTTCCCCTACCTGATGTTATTAATTCTCTTTATTCGTGGGGTGACTTTGCCGGGTGCTAGGAATGGAATTGCATATTACCTCTACCCAGACTTTACAAAAATTGGAAACATACAGGTAATTTCTGAGGATAACTAATCCGTTTTTTTTTTCAGGACTGCATAAGGTGTGAGTCACAGAATTCAGTTGCTGTGTCAGCTAAAAAGCAAAAAAAATTTCACCCTTTTTTCCCTTTCTCTCTTTAGGTATGGGTTGATGCAGGGACCCAGGTATTTTTCTCATATGCTGTGTGCCAGGGTGTTCTCACCGCTCTTGGAAGTTACAATAAATATAACAACAACTGCTACAGGTGAGTGGTATTTGCATCTGTTCTCTAACCAACCCTTTCTCATGAAATTCCACTCCACAAAAGAGTGATGTTGATAGCACTATTTAATTTGATTCCACAGAGACTGCATTGGCCTTTGCATCCTTAATAGCTGCACAAGTATTTTTGCTGGATTTGCTGTATTTTCAGTGCTGGGTTTCATGGCGCATCAACAGCAAGTTGATATATCAGATGTTGTCCAGAATGGTATATATTTTTATTTTAATGTACTTTGTATCATCACTAAATCAATTCTATTGGATTTATACAGCATCTTATAAGTCATGTGTTGTGAAGGTTCACAGCAGAGACTTTCTATTTTTTATCTGTCGTAGTCTAGGAAAAAAAACCTTGGGCAGATCCATGGCTCAAACTCCCTAGGGTCATGCCAGGTGTTAATTTACCATTATAATGTTTTACTGTATAAATATAGGCTATACCGTATGTGGTATAAAAGCGAGAGAGAGAGTTGTATAACACATGAAAAGGTTTGTGGTGCTAAGATGTAGCAGCATTACTAAGGTATGGTGTATGTCAAACCAACATTACTGCAGGGATGGTTAGGCCAAGTCTTAAGCCTGATAGTATAAACATGGAGTACACTTAGTTCCAATGTCATCTAACAATGGCCACAATGGCTACATCAACTCAGAGTTGCCTCTTATATAAAGAATGTAGATAGGCTATTTGATATAGTTTGTGGCGAGTCTGGTGCTTCAAATACTAATTAAGTTTTCTCCAATAGGTCCTGGACTTACCTTTGTTGCTTACCCTAAAGCACTGGCTAGTCTGCCATTTGCACAGTTATGGTCTGTGCTCTTCTTCATCATGGTCCTTTTTCTTGGTCTGGACACCCAGGTAGATAACTTTTGAAACTAAAAAGCGTCTGTGTGTGTGTGTGTGTGGGGGGGGGGGGGGTGTTCTGTGTTGCCATGGCCAACTGTACTATGTTCTCAACCTGTGGTGTCCTCCAGGGGTCAATCCTTGGACAGTTGCTTTTTAAACTTTACATGCTCCCACATCTTGTCACAAACAACTCAATCTCTCATCATAGTTATTCTGATGACTCCCAGATTTACTTTGCTTTGTCATCTAATGCCTTGCTGCCCCCCTTGAATATCTTTATCAATGTTTGGACCAAATTAACAACTTGATGTCACAATATCCTCCAGCCTAACACAGACAAAACTGAAATAATTATTTTTGTATTAAAAGCAGTTAAGACTCACAATTGCCTTTGCCCTTGAAACTAAGGGGCTAAAAGCAAAAGCAGAAAGAGGCGGTAAAAAATCTTATCATCGTCATTGACAGTGATCTAAATTTAAACTGTCACATGAAAGCAATCATCAAATCAGTCGTTTGTCACCTAAGAAACATCTCCAAACTGAGAGGTCCAATGTCAAAAATGGTTTAGAAAACCTTATCCATGCTTGCAGTCCTTGCATTGGCCTCCTGTAAGTTACAGAATGGATTTCAAAGCATTATGTGTTTTTAATTCACAAAATGTGATAGGACCTAATTACTTATCTGACATATTTCAAAAATTGGCTACATATTTGAAAAATACACCAAAAATACCACTAGGTCTCTCAGGACACAAGAAAAAAATTGCTTGTGAAACCTGTGGTGAAGCAGCTTTCAGCTTCTATGCAGTTCAGGTTTGGAACACAATTCCTGAAGACATAAAAAAATGCCCCTTCTGTCAGTTTCAAATCTAAACTTAAGAACAAACTTTTCTCTGATGTTTTCTCCTATTCATTTTTCTTTTTATATTCCTAACATTTTTATTATTAAATATTTTTTATGCCTTTATTCATTTAGTTTTTAAAACCTTTACTGTACTTTGCTTTTACACACATTGAAATTCCTTTGTGTATGAAATGCGCTATATACACAGTCAACAAAAATATAAACACTTTTGTTTCTGCTCCGATTTTTCATAAGAGGGACAGATCTAAAATTCATTCCAGATACACAATGTTACCATTTCTCTCAAATATTGTTCACAAATCAGTCTAAATGTGTGATAGTGAGCACTTCTGCTTTGCTGAGAAACCATCCCACCTCACACGTGTGCCACATCAAGATGCTGATCTGAAATCATGAGTAGTGCACAGGTGTACCTTATACTGCCCACAATAAAAGGCCACCCTGGAATAATGTGATAAAAGGCAACAGCTTTGCCATTAGCACTGATCCCATACAAGGACAAGGAAAAACTCCCTACATACACTTCAAGCCAAAAAGTTTCCCGCCAATAGAGCTTGCCAGACCCGAAAGTAGCTGGATCCGGATGTGTGCGTGTCAGGGTTTGCAAGGAGGACCCAGATGTAGAGCCAGACAGTCACAGAAAGCTTTATTTTTGCAAGACAGGACAAGGCTACAGGGCTAACAGACAAATCAGACAAGCTAAACAGAGCATGGTTAACACAGAACACAAAGGACTTTACCTCAGGCAACACAGAAGGCACAAACTACACAGCAACTACAAAAGTACAACAGAAATAGATCACATAGAAGGCACAAACAGAATAGACACAACTGAGACAAGGGATGAAATTAAACTCACAAAATGTTCAAACCAAGGATTCAAGGAGTTTGTCACATACATGAGTCACTAACGCAAAACATGCAGTGAAATTGCATTGAAGAGAAGATTAAATAAAGGGAAAGAAGAAAACAAAATAAATAGCCATTGCCATTTAGCCACTGTACATAAACAGTCCATACAAACAAACAGGACTCAGGATCCATGCAGAAGGCGAGCTGAGCTTGAACCAAAAACACAGACAAGACAGACAAACAAACAAACAAACAAACAAGCTAGACACAGACAAGCTAGATGCAGACAGGCTACACGCAGATAAGCTAAACACCGACACCAAAATCAACAACCGAACATGCAACATTAACTAGCTAGACGCGGACAAGCTAAACACATTGACCAAAATCTAATACGGAACCTGCAACACTGACTAACAAGAACAACCCAGAGAAATTACAAACACACTGCAAACCTCAGGAACACTAAAACAGCCAACAGAAACTACCAACATGGACAGACGGCCCAACACAGAGGACAGAGTAGACAGAACTTAAATACAAGACCTAATGACAAATGGAACACAGGTGTACAGACAAAAAGGCGGGAAAGCAAAGACAGGAAGCCGAACAGGGGGAAGGCGGGGCGAGAATCAAAACAAAGGACACATTACATGGCAGACAATACTAAAAACAACCAGCAGGGGGGAAACAGAAAACAAAGTCCGGGACAGGATCCTGACAGTGCACCTGTCATTTTTGCCATTGGGAATGTGATTATTAGTCTGAGTAAATTAGGTTTGAAGGTGGAAGCAAATAGGGCGAAAGCATATTTGGTATATTTTTATTCATTTTGTTAGGTACATTAAGTAACATCAATGGCAAATGTAATGTAATAATGGCCCCCATTAAAATCAATCGTTTAAAGTAAACTATTAAGATATTATATTTTACATATCTGCAGAGCTGGCGGAAGAATCATCTTTAGGATAAAGCATCACTGTTGTATTGCAAGCACAGCATAAACCATTAACCTTGTCCATTTGCATTTTTGGCTTGCCCACTGCTGTCCAGAGAGGGATGGGATGTCCAGACCCGCATAGTTCAACAGTCTTTAATGAAAATTTTATGATCTGTGCCAGCTCTGTCCATTTTGTATAGGACATCCTGGGACTTTTAATCCAGGGTTCAAGATGAATGGCCGCTCAGTTTTTGCCGGTTGTGTTCTCTAAGCCATGTAGTAGACTCAATAAATATTGTAGGTCGCCCCTCTGCAGGCATCAAATATATAGACAACATACACAGTTCAGTAGCTGGAGACAAGGCTTTAATTACAGAGAGTTCACTGAAATGTATTTTGCTATGAGGCCTCATTTGATGCGGCTTCATTTGATTCTTTTCAAGCAGACATTCCAAAAGAAACACAGTTTGTTCTTACTGATGAGGAGTGGACTACATTTCAACGTGAAAAAAAGGGAAGATGCCTGAAGGGATATTCATGGGAGGGTATAATTGCAGAAATTAAAGCCTTCTGTATCAGGCAGAAGCGAAAAAGCAGGACTAAAAAGTGTCCTACTCACTACTCGCCTAATCACTCATTGTACGTTTATAGTAAGAGGATAATATTTTAGTCAGATAGCGAGACAAAGATTAATGTCAGGATATACCGAAATTATGTTTTTACAGACCATTGAAGGCTCTGAATATGTTTTATTGATGTTGTAGCCACATAAAAATTTAGCTACAAAACAATTTTCTGTGGTCAGAAAACGGCATAAATTCGAGTTCCGGTATGTGCAGTGCCGAGTGAGGTCACACTTTCTTGAGCTCCTCGTCAGACCTTTACATTTTGTATATATTAGCTATATTCAGATGAGTCAAAATTAACTACAGTATACCGTCTCATTCTTTACGTCTATCTCGACTTTACCACAGTATTATTTTTCTTTCTTTTTAACGCCCGATATACTTTTTTCATCCTCTAACAATGGCTTCATCTCAGCAAAAACGGTCTGCTGCACTGAGTGCTAAGGCTAGAAATGGCGCCAATGAACAAGAGATCAACAACAGCGACTCATCAAACGCCAGTATTCTGCAGGCTATTCAGTGTTTTGAGGACGATTTGCTTAAGAAGATGGATGAGAACACTAAGATTCAGTATTTGGAGTTGAAACGGGAAATTACCCTGCTACGAGAGGAGCTAAAAGGTAGCATCAAACAAGTTAGCAGTCGGACCAAGGCACTGGATGACGTAGTGGAGAGTATGCACACAGCGTGCAACAACCACTCCGATGCCATCTGCAAACTAGGTGAGGATGTTCAGCAGTTGAAACGGGACATTAAAGTACTGTCGGATAAAAACGAGGACCTTGAGGCTAGGTCAAGGAGGTGCAATCACCGGGGTGAGGGAGAAGCGGGAAGCGAGGAAAGCACCGTTGGAGTTCATGGCAGGGCTGCTACGTGACACGCTGGGCCTGAACAACAGCCCAACCCTCGACAGGTCTCATCGGACATTGCGTGACCGCCCTGGAGACGACCAGCCACCTTGAGCTTTTGTGATGAAATGTCACTACTACCAGGAAAAAGAGGCAATCCTTTGCAAAGCAGCCAAAGCTAAGGAATTGATAACAACAGATGGCGATAGAATCAGGGTTCACCCGGACTACACACAGACTGTGCTGCAGCAACGAAACACTTTTAGAGAAGTTAAGGGCATCCTCAGGAGCTGCGGTGGGGTTGAGTACAGGCTGAGGTACCCAGCGGTGTTGCAGATTACCACCAAGTCTGACGACCAACGGCACAGCTTTGCTGATCCGATCAAGGCGAGGGACTTTGCGTCTACCTGGGGCTACGCAGAATAGCTGAGGAAACGTTTGTATCCCTCTCGCTGTAGCCAATTCTAGTATCTGCAGGGGGTTACAGCTAATTAATTTGTACTCGGTCATATTCAGGTTCATAAACACTCTATACTTTTCTTGTCCTATCGACCAGTTACTGATGTTAGTAGCCCCTGAGCTGACGTATTTCATGTATTACATTATGTGGGAGTATTGGCAAATGGTTTCATGTTGTTACTTTTGATGTCTGGGTGCGGGATAACTTCCCACTTAGTTAGCCAGAGCTAACTGTATTGACATAACGTTACTCATTTTCTGAATACACCTAGGCAGCTGAATACTGATTTATCTAACATTACTTATGATTCTTTGTTTGATTTATGAATAAATTGTGGTCTATCTACATTTCAATGGTAAACTCTAAATAAGCTAGCTAATATGCATAATTAATAATAACATTACAAAAGGTTCTGGTGAGGCTCAGTCTCGCTAGGTAAGCTGTTCACTTGGAGTTACGAGTGTTATCAGGGGTGGGTTGCAGTCTCTCTATTGGAGAGAGACTGGCTGGGTTTGCATTATGCTCTTTTGGGTTATGGGTTGGTGGTTCAGACTGACTCGTTTAATAGTCTTTTACAGTGTTGTACAAGTTCCTTTACCCCCCCCTCACTTCTCTCCTCTCAGGGAAGGCTCAATGAGCCTTCCTGCAACAGAAGGCTCAATTCGCTATGCTGCTTACCATGAAGTCAGACCGATTGGGCAATGCTGTCACTAACATTGTGAGCCAGGATGTTAAGGGCCTCAACCATCCTGTGAAGCGAAGTAAGGTTTTTGCCCACTTAAAAAAGTTAAACGCTGACATTGTATATTTACAGGAGACACACCTCTGCCAGAAAGACCATACTAGACTTAAGCGGGGTGGTTTCTCTCAAATTTCTCTCAACGCAGACAGGTGCAGTTTGTTCAGTCTAATATTATTGCTGATTCTGGTGGGAGATATGTTGTTGTGCAGGGCCTCTTAGACAATGTACCAGTGGTGTTGGCATGTGTCTCTGCCCCTAACTGGGACGATGCCGATTTTATTGAAAGATTCTTTGCGGCACTGCCTGACTTGAATTCCTACCGTTTAATCTTGTCTGGGGATTGGAACTAGGGATGGGTATTGATAAGTTTTTATCAATATTGATGGCATTATCGATTCTGCCTGTCAATCCAATTCCTTATCAATTCTCTTATCGATTCCCTAAAAATTCTGTTGGTGACAATAAAGTAGTTCTACACAGTTTTGAAACAAAAGCAAACATTTTTTTTTTCTAAAAATTATTTTCTGGACAAGACTGGTGAACATACTTGACAAACATACTGAGCAACTTGACAAGAGGTAGTGTAAAAGACAGTAAACTAACAAATAGCAAGACATTTATAAAAAAAATAGATTAACTCTAATACTTTCCTTTAAACCAATATATCAAATGGACAAGCCTATGCGAGCTACCTGTTGTACTGTAGTAGCAGCCTGTCTGTGCCTGTCATTGTTGTCATCTAAAATTCATCATGAAACCGAAATATATTCGTACTCAAGTCCGCTTTAATAATGAAAAACAATGCAAGTTGCTCGCAGTTGCAAAACAATAATGTGCTAGTCTAATGGAGGACATTTAATTTGAGCATTACCATCGTCAACGGAGGTCACAGTGGAGCTTGTTTGACCAGCAACGTTAGCACCCCTCCGTAGGCTTTCGAACACATGACACTCTTGGAGCTTAATCCCATGCTTCACGGACAAATGTTTTAACATATTGCTGGTATTACTACCCTTACACGATATAACAATACTACACTGGTTGCAGACGGCAGAATTTTCATCACGTTTAGTGAAATGGAGCCAGGCTTTTGGTTGACTTGTGGTATGAGTCGTCGCAGAGGGCGTGACGTAAATGTACCGCAACACAAAATTTCAGGAAAACCGGAAAATGTCCGATGTCATGCAGGGCAGGATGAGGGAATCAATTACAAAAATGACGTACAATGTTGATGGAATTGACAAGTTAAAACCAGTTCCAAGATGGAACCGGTTTACGATACCCAACCCTAATTGGAACTGTGTTCAACATAGTTCTCTTGATCATTCAGCGGCCTCCTCTAGGGCACTGTCAAATTCTGCTAGAGTTATCAACTCTTTCATAGCGACTTATGGGATTGTGGATCCATGGTGATTTAAAAACCCTACAACTAAACGATTTTCTTTTTTCTCTCCAGCACACCAATCTTACTCTAGGATAGATTAATTTCTGCTTGACAAAAATCTACTCTCCATCTTGAAATCCTCTGAATACGAGAGTATAGTAATTTCAGACCACAGTCCAGTAGTGTTGCTGCTCTGCTTTCCAGAGCAGCAATGTTTCATGTACCCCCACACCGAAATTGGCGATTCAACCAGCGCTTTTTATCTGACGAAAATTTTATTCAGTTTGTTTCGACAAACATTGATGTTTTCCTGAAAACTAATATGCCATCTGAGACAAGCATAGAATTCGTGTGGGAGGAAAGCTTACCTTCGAGGTCAAATTATCATACACTGCCAGTGCCAACAGGGATAGATCAAAACGCATCTAGTAAATTCTATTCGAGATATCGATCAGAGAAATGCAGCCACACCATTTGCTGACCTTTACAAGGAACGTATCATCCTACAGACAGAATTTGACTTTAGCATCCGCACACATTCAGGATCTTTATCAGAGGTCGCGTAAGACCCACTATGAGCATGGCGAACGGGCCAGTAAGCTACTTTGCCACCAATTGAGGCAGTCTGCTGCAGACAGCCTAATAGCTGAAGTCACCTTATTTAATGGGAACACTACTTCTGACCAGATGGCCATTAATAATCAATTTAAGAAATTTTATGAAAATGTATACTCTTCAGAAACCCCTGATGATTTGTGCACATCCAGCTTCTTTCAGTCTCTCAAACTTCCAACATTGAGCTCAGAAGAAGCATCATCTTTTGATGGGGACATATCTGAGATTGAAAGAAATCAGGCAATAACATTGATGAAAAGTGGCAAGGCCCCTGGGCCTGGTGGCTTCCCTATAGAATTTCATAAAAAATTCTCAAAACAACTTTCACCAGTGCAATGTAAGGTTTTTGCTGAGGCTCTTGAACAGGGCAACCCTACCTTGTGTGACTCATGGTAGCGACCCTACCTTGTGTGACTCATATAGGCCTGTCAGCTTGGTTTGCTGTGACAACAAAATTCTGGCTAAGGTTCTAGCTCTGCCCTTGGAGGTCGTACTCCAGAAATGTATCCACCCCAATCAAACAGGTTTTATAAAGGGGAGACAATCTTTTGGGAATCTTCACCACCTTTACAATATCATCTATTCAGACTCAGGGCCCACACTGGAGGTTGTTGTTTCACTTGATGAACACAAAGTATTTGATCAAATTGAATTTGACTGCTTATTCGCTGCGCTCAGTATGTTTGGCTTTAGCTCTGGCTTTGTCTCTTGGATAAAGGTCCTCTACTCCGCACCACAAGCAGCAGTCCGTACTAACGACATTATCTCTAAATATTTTCCCCTGCAGAGGGGCACGAGACAAGGCTGTCCTTTATCCCCCCCTCTTGTTTGACTTGGCCATAGAACCGCTGGCGGTAGCTATCGGAGAGAGGCGTGACTTTCTGGGTATTGAGCGAGGAAGCATTGTTCACAAAGTGTCTCTGCATGCAGACAATATGATTTTGTACTGTTCAGATCCCCTCACTTCTATCCCTGTGGCTATGGATATAATTCATTCATTTGGTATGGTGTCTGGATATAAAATTAAAGGAGAAGTCCGCTGTGATTTGGACCTGGAATGTACTTGAAGATGTTACCGAGTACAAACATATATCCAATGCTCACCTCCGTTCACCCCCAGCATTCCGCATTAAACAGTTTTAGCCGAAGCTTTCATTAACCTGCTAGCTATAGCTAACTTAGCCTATGCAGATAAATCGCTATTTTTCACTGAGGGCCCTGACATTTAAAACGACTTCTCCTTTAATTTAACCAAAAGCTTACTTTTCCCAATTAACGCTGGTGCAACCAGGCTCTCTCTTACACAACTGCCTTTCAAAGTGGCTACTTTTACGTATTTAGGTGTGTGCGCGACGAGAGACTATGCAGACTTATTTAAAAAGAATCTCAGACCAGCTCTGGAGAAGGCTAAAGACGATCTTAAACGTTGGGAATCTCTCCCTATATCGCTGGCAGGAAGAATCAACTCCATAAAGATGGTTATCATGCCCAGATTATTATATTATTTTAACACAATCCCCACTTTTATACCAAAGTCTTTTTTTAAGGAATTAGACAATGGTCTTGCATTACCTAATTTCCTGCACTACTACTGGGCTGCCAATATCCATAAAGTCACATTATGGATGTCCTCCTCCAGAGATGGAGGTGGCCCTGACTGGTGTGATATGGAACAACAAGCATGTGGGCCAGTGGATCCCGCCGTACTACTCTGCTCTCCATTGCCACTCAGTAGGAAATGGTACTCGAACAATCCAGTCGTCAGCTGCTACCTTTGAATATGGACGCAGTTCAGAGTTCATTTTGGGTACAGACATACTCTCTCATTGATCCCTTTAGCCCGTAATCCTAATTTTAAACCTGCCCTTCTTGACTGCATCTGTCTCAATCCTATTTTACCAGGGTGTGTCTCCAAACTATATACTATTATTCAAGGTATTCACAGCCCCTCTCTTAATCATGTTAAAATTGCATGGGAGTCAAAATTACAGTAAGACATTTCAGATGAAACATGGGAGATAACAATTGAGAACATACTCAAGTCTTCAATCTGTGTGAGACACGGCCTACTTCAGTTTAAAGTTTTACAGCATTTACATCTCTGCAGAAGCAAACTCGCCAGAATATACCCAGGCACAGATCCCACCTGCCAAAGATGCTCCAATGCCACATTATCTGATATGTTTTTCTCATGCCAAGCAATTACCCCCTTTTGGTCCTCCATATTTAATATATTGTTTCAGATGTGTGGCCAGGTCATGTCACCAAATCCTATGGCCGCCATCACATGGTCAATGGGTCAAGGACGTCATGGCACGCCTTAAACTAGAGAAACTCAGATGCAGTAGCAGAGGTTCATGTCAGAAATACAACAGAATATGGCAGCCCTTCTTAGACTACTTCTGTAACTCCCCTCAGCCAGTCTCATGAATTAAAAGCCTTCCCCCCCCCCCCCCCCCTTCCCACCTATCTGTTTTTTTTAACTGTCTTTTCTTTCTCTCTCTCTGGCTTCATTTTCATTGATAGTGTTATTATTACTGTTATTATATGTGCTTGTTTTCTTCCTATCATTACATGTGTGTGCAACTCTGTGGCACTTGTGATACATTGATTTTGCTGAATGCATTTTGATTCATGCTTCTTACTGTTCTTACTGTGTCAATATATGCAATTGTTTGTGAAACTCAGTAAAAATAATTGAATATATAACGGCATAAATTCATATGCCATAAATTCATATGCCATAAATTAGCATACATTAATCAATATTCTTGTTTTTTTTTGTTGTTGAGAATTGTTGATAAATATAAGAGTGGGAGAAGTAACTGCAATGTAGACCAAATTTGTAAAGCAGTAACGGATGGGGGCAGAGGACAACTCCTTTTGACAAAATGACCACTATCCGTTTATCTCATGTCTATTCCATTTTTGTTTTACTTCCAGTTTGTGTGTGTTGAAAGCCTGGCTACAGCAATATCTGATCTGTTTCCTGCTGTTCTGAGGAGGAAAGGAAGAAGGGAGATCTTGGTGTTAATTCTTGCTGTTGTGTGTTTCCTCTTGGGCCTCCCGTTCATTACACAGGTAAGTAGAGAGATAAAACAAGGATGATCTTTTCATTTAAATTATATGTTGTATTCATTGAAAGATAGAGACATGTTTTTAAAAATGTGCTGGTAAATTTTTATTTATCAAAAACTTCAAATACAACATATTGCATTATTCCAAAACCTGTCAGTCAAACAATGAAAACAGAAAGAACATTTGCAAAACCATGTTTTAAATCCCATCGGCTATTTCATGAACATCACATGCTGTTACATCAAAACATAATATTTTACAGTATATATTTTGTTTCTGAGAGTTTTTCGGAGAACAAAGGCACAGGTACACAAAAGACACAATAGCCGAAGTGGAATAGTGCATACGTACAGTTTTTATACATACAGCAGTTATACATACATTTTTTTTGATACATCAGTTTCAAGTTTTCTTAAAAAGAAAATGGTGAAAAGAAAATTCCTTTCTAACCCTAGTTGCTTTTGAATTGAATTAATATAGACATTGCAGGGATTTTGAGTCATTCTGCTCTGCAGATGGGTTAATTGCGTTAAAATTTTGAATCAGATTAATCATGATGATAGATTAATCCACGTTGATGCATTAATTTTGACAGCCCTAGTTTTTAAAAATATTAAAATATTTTCAAGGATTGTTGCATTTATGCTATGTTTTAAAGATCTATTTAAACCTTATGTACCCCTTGCAGTGCCTTCACGTACCCCCATTTGAGAACCGCTGAGTTATACACCAGTAACTTATTAGTATATAGCCTACTGATGATTGTTAAATGTAATGTACGCTGTGAACCTTTTTTTTTTTTTATTATGGCACCATTCACTCATCAATTGCATCACATTATTGCAAATAACTGATCTTCCATGTATGGCCTAGACAGAAGATTTCCTGCTGTGAGCTGATGCTCTGAAAATGTAGCTTTAGCTACCACACTACATGGCCAAAAAAATTGCAGATTCAGAATATAGCTTCACTGCAGCCATGCTATTCAAAAATGAAGTTAAACTAGTACCATCACTGCTAGCCCGATAAGAGA
The DNA here is from genome assembly GCA_017657215.1 of Limnothrissa miodon. NCBI lineage: Eukaryota > Metazoa > Chordata > Actinopteri > Clupeiformes > Clupeidae > Limnothrissa > Limnothrissa miodon. The sequence continues at coordinate 1,741,775 of JAGFZM010000014.1, forward strand.
TATAAAAGAATGGGTAGAAGTAGAACTACAGTATAAACTACTGCAATCAGCCACAAGGGGATGACTAGACTAGAGAGAGTTTATCTATGTAAATGTCATAAATACTGTTATTTTGAACTATTCTTTATATATCAGTCTAGTCTCCCTCTCTGACCAGTTTTGCCCTGCCATGTTGCTTGCTTCAAGTGGTATAAAATGAGAAAACAATTCTCCATAAAACAGACAACCTGATTAGGTGTTTAAACGATTGTTCACTGGAATAAGAACAAAATAAACAAATTTATGCGGATCAGAAATTCTGTTCAGATCAGGGTGTTTACATGACATTTCTATCCATTTCCATTCTTCTCTGATTGAGATATTATTCTGTTTCCATTTTGATTAAGTGTCCATGTACTGTAAACAAGGCTAGTGTCACTGCCTTCTTTTGAGAACCCTAGCTGTTGCATTTAGCATCAGCTGTGGCCATGCTTCACTTGACTTGATTGATTTGTCTTTTCTATTCAGGGTGGGATCCATCTTTTTAATTTAGTTGACATGTATGGCGTTAGTGGGAACAGCCTTCTCTTCATCGCCTGCTTTGAGACCATTGTTATCGGATGGATTTATGGTAAATTGGTTACTGTTATTTGATTCACAAAAAAAAAAAAAAAAGTTTTGAGCCATGTTGTTTCTGCATTGCTTACAAGTCTCGAATTTCCCCTTGGGGATCAATAAAGTATTCATCCATCTAAATGATTTAGAGTGTGCAGGTACCATTGATGTCACAATGCACAAAGCACAAGTGCAGAGACGGAAATGGTCGAGTCACAGGAATCATCGGAAGAAACAAAGACTGGATGGTCCGAACTACTAATGGAAAGAAAGCCAATGACAAAAATATTTTACTGTTATGTTTTACTGTACACTAAACAGGACCTATGACACTGACAGATAGTTTAGAGGCAGCAATAAAAACAGAGCAATGTCTAATACCCCACACGCTGAAACTGACATCATGGCAATTGCATCAGTTGAAGACAGTTCGGTCAACAGGGAAAGATGGTCTACAAAGAGGGGTTATCCACAGAGAGATAGTCCACTTACAAATGTCAAAGAAGGGGCAATCTAGAGAGTCTGAGTAAGGTCCACCACAGGCAGAAGATCATGTCCAAGCACTGAGCCATGCCTCAGCTCAGCTTAATAGTCATATAGTCACTTATGACTATCAGGTGTATTCACTCATTTAATTAGGGGAACAAATTAAGGAAAGGTAGTGCCTCAGAAGAATGTCTCTATCTAGTGGTGACCCTCAGGAACTGCATGAGGTCTGACAATTTATCTAGTTATTGAAATGGCATCTGTTTGCAAACTGGGGCGCAGAGAACACATTTGACCCACTTCTATTGTCCACAGAACCAGTGCTTATGTTTTTTCAACATTAACCTGATCTGGTTCATATAGTTCACTTCTTATTCACTTAGCAGTCATTTTTTCTGCAAGGTCCTTGTCATCTCAGACTGTTGAATTCACAAATTCTCACTGGGCCACACGGTGGTGCTAAAAGCCTTTGCTGCTCCATTCTAGCCATTAAAGGAGATCAAGCTAAAACTGCTACTATGGGCCTACTCTAAGGCTGCTATTGTAGGCCTACTCGTGCTGTGTGCTAGAATTACAGAACTCTAATCCATCCAAGGCAGGTAGTGTTTACAAACAGCTGCTGTTTGCTTTTGGATCCCAGACTTGTTGACTCAAGCAACATGGTGTTTTGTTTGTCCAAAGAGCATAGTAGGATTTTAAAATTGTGGTTGCTCAGATGGTAATTAGTCCAAAGTGGTAATTTAGCATAATAATAATCCCAAGATATAGTCCCACATTATTAAAAGCAGTCAAGCCATGGATTGTCCAAAGCTCTGAGCAGTTTAGTAGCCACGTGGCATGCTGGTAGAGTCCAAGAGTGAGAGAAATCATAGAGGATGCATTAGGATGGCCCAATTAATGCCTGTCTGTTGCGAGGCCACAAGAAACTTTGGAGACTGTATCCAGGCTACAGGCTGCTAGTTGATATTTGTGATTTGTAAACTACTATTACAATTCGTTTATTGAGGTCTTACCACACAGTCACAGTCTCGTTTTTGCACTTAGTTGGGCATTATGTTTTCTACTTTACTACGTTATCTTATGTCTTATGGGTAAAAGTCTTGTTTGGCTGAGAATGTGTGGTTGCTGTATGTGTTTTTAGGCTGCTGAAAGTCAGTCGGTTGGTTGGTTGGTCGAACGGTCAGTCGTCTGTCCATCTGTCCGCCCGTCATTGTAGACTTGGTTTTACTGTTTTACCGTAGGTTTTACTGCAAGGTGCAATGCACTCTTAAGACCCAGGAATAGAAACATTCTTTGTACAGATAAACCTCTATCAGAATAATGTTGAGTGTGAAGCTTGTGTGCATGGCTGCCACTGCCGTGGGGACACTAGTGTTTAATGATGAAGTGACACAAGACAGAAGCAGCTAGATGTTTACAGACATTCTGTCTGTTCAAATCTATGCAACCACGTTGTTTGGGAAGTGCTTCACAATACAGTACAATACTAAAACTGAAAGCAACCCAGGAGTTTATTAAAGCATAAAAGTGGAAGGTCGTCACCTCACCTCAACCCGATTAAGAATGCATTTCTGCTTAATCGCTTGCAGAAAATTAGACAAAAAGACCCGCAAACAAGCACATCTGAAAGCCATTGCATTCCAGGTCTGGCAAAAATTAAAAAAGAGGATACCCAACATCTGTTTAAAAAGTTGTTTATGGGTTCAGAACTTATATATTCGTTTGTCCAATTACATTTGAGCCCTGACATTAGGTAATTTAGTAATTAGTAGGCTCTTTATATAATATTTTGGAAATATTGCTGAATGTCGGGCCTGTAACTGCATTTGCAGCGACTGCAAGTGTTAAAATATGAAATGTAACAGAAATGCATACGTCGATGTATTTAAAAGATAGCATATATATTTGTAGGTGCAGATCGTTTCTATGACAACATCACAGACATGATTGGGTATCGTCCATTCCCTTTAATGAAGTACTGTTGGCTGTTTTTCATTCCACTGATCTGTGGGGTAAGTGACCCCAGTTTTATCTATGCATTTCCTAGTTAAATGCAGAATTTGCAGATAATTTCTATATTGCTTCACTACACTACACTTTTTGGTATTTACATTTAGCTTACAGTCTATCAAGCACTTTTATATGTATTTCACTTTGTATTGCAAGCCACAACATATTATCACTTTTGACTTTACTGTTAAACACATCTGATTCTCTATTTCTTTGTCTATTTAGAGCACTCTGTTGTATAATATGGTAACCATGACAGTGCCAGAGTATTTGTCATGGGGTCGTGGCCTGGCTTGCATCCTTATGCTAACCCCAGTGCTGTGTATCCCTGCCTTTTTCCTTGTGGCTAATTTTAGGGTGAGTTATCATTTGCCCATGCGTCCATGTCCATTTTCGCACCTGTAAGATGGCTGCAACAAACATACAACAAATAGTACTTTGCGTAATTTGACAGCTTTTGTCCCAGTATGCTTGTCCCAGTAGGCCTTTTTTGTTCAAGAAATAAATTTTTCATCTCAGCACTATCCATTTCCATTGAACTGATAGTTCAGTACTCCATTTAATACACTACTATGTTCCAGATTTCTGAGGATCCACTCATGCCATCCAGTGACTTACGGCAGACGAGACCAGATAAACCTAGACTTACACTCTTTGGGTGTGTCATCTTTGATGGGCAGAAACAACAAGCAAGGCCTAGTGCTGAAGAACACAAACCCTGTACACCCAGCAGAGTCTGAGATATACAGTTGATGACGGTCCCAACTTGTCTCAAACTGAGCAAATTTTTATATTACATTTATAACAGAAACTTAATGATGTACCCTTAAAGTATGTAACTAATTTTTTTCTAAAATTTTATATCAATTCTAACTCGCCATTTAACTTTTCTATTTTTATACATTCTTTAAACATATTTAACCCCTAAATAAACTATCATCAATTATCAATAAATCCAATTGCTCAAGATATCTTTTTCCATATTTCTTTGATCTAATGAACATATTTTAGTACTCGCCAACAAGCAGCATAAAATGGACATGGAAACAAATGCATGAAGGTAGTGGAGGCCCTGATGGGTTATGATTGAATAGTTGAGGTGAAATCTCTCATTAGAATTGATATCTAAAACAACCTGTGTACTTGGTATTCACATGCCTTGATCACTCCTTGACTGGTGTAAAGCCTATTCTTGTACATCGCTGTAATTTTTTGGCACCATTTACATTGTTAGTTTAACATTCCTCTCTGAGACGCATCTTTTGGAAGGGCCTAGACACACATTTTACACTCTATTTGTGTGCTTTATCCATTATTATTGACTGAAAATGAGTGTTCATGCTGCAATTTTTAGGAATTTATAATACAGAGCCCTATCCCATATTTTTATACTAATATTTCTTTTTTTTTTTTATCTCTCTCTGACACATACACACATACACACACACACACACACACACACACACACACACAAACCTGCACACACTACTGCTAGTCATGAGGTTATGCTTATACAGGATCCAGAGTTGTCATCCGTGTAATCGAGAGTGACATTCAATTAACAGACACTTCCAATTCACAGCCTCAGGGTTTGACAGTGTCCACAGGAACACAAATGGAACATCATTGAGCCAATCAACTGATATGACTCCTATAGAAGAGATTCTGATGTATTCTAGGTGATTCTATCACAAAGGCCCATATACAAGAAAATGGTGTATGAGGAATGCTTACAGATAACGTGTGTAAATGCAGACACGTAGATCTATTTTCATCCGACATGAAGTTAGATGACTAAAATGTGGCCAAATGGGGCAGAATATACTTAATTGCATTACATTTTGGTTTAAAGTCAAGTCAAGATTTGAGGAAAATATTCATAAAAATTGGTTCATAGGACATACACAGACAAACATACAGACACACTTAATTCCCAGCCTTAGATTCTGACACTGTCTAGTGGAACACAAATGGAACATAATTAAGACCATAGAATTATAGACTGAAATATTGTGAAGGTTAGAAAGTTCCAATTGTTTGAGAACAATTAATAAATGCATTTTTTACTTCTAGGATAATTGTAATGCCCTGTTCACTGGGTGTAGTAATATCTGCATTAAAAAATAAACTAATATGAAATGGCACTTAATCAGGCTAAAAATATATGAAGAATGAATGCTGGTCTCCCTGTATTTCCGAGAATATTTAAATATACAATAGGAGAAAGAGTGTTCTCCTGTGGAATAATCACTCTGCCCATATTTGACAAATGGATATTATCTACACCTTTAAGTTTAGAATTAAAAATAAATAAAAATAAATTCATTTTACTATTATGATGGGAGCATTTTTCTGCAAAATCGTTCATTCAGAAAAAAATGTCAAATATATATATATGAGGTAAAGTGGTATAACATTTTATTGATTGTTTGAATTTCTTTTATTTTATGCAATACAGTATATCATAAATACACCCTCATATCTGTGCTCATTTCTGTTGTAGCTTTTCATTGAACAACACTTTAGAAATGAAACTTTTATACTACTATATAAGGTAAATGGTTTTCTCTCTGAAAGGCGTCTCTTCCACTGGCTCTCCGCAGGGTTGTGTACTCTCACCTGTACTGTACATCCTCTACACTAATGACTGTAGGAGCAAGTATAGCAATAGACACATCCTGAAATATGCTGATGATACAGTTATTGTTAGTTTACTGCAGAAACATTACATTTACATTTACATTTATGCATTTAGCAGACGCTTTTATCCAAAGCGATTTACAAAATGAGGATAACAATCAAGCTACATAGCAGAAACCTTAAGGAGCATAGTGCTAGGGGATAGTGCTTCAGTTCATTTTAGAGCTAGGATAGAAGATGTTCTCTGAATAGCTGGGTCTTTAACCTCTTAAGGCACACCCCCATTTTTCCTTTTTTTCAAAACAACAGCATACCCAAATTGAAAGCTTGACAATTCCTACATAGTTTTAGACTCAGGGATGTGCCTTATACCATTGGAAAGGTGACACCCTCAAGTTTTTTCTAGAGGAATATGTATGTTTCTGTGACATATGGACACAAAGTTATAGAGGTTGGAACTAAGTTTTTTTTCCGCTCATTTCAAATGTCTATGAACTAACTAAGATATGAAGGTACCATCCATATTATACCCCCAAATAAAAAAATCTAAGTCCTAACTCCATCTCTCAACCTGTTACACAAAAAATTAGAAGTCAAAAGGCCAAAAATATGATTTTTGAATATACATTTTTGAAAAATATGTTTATGCGTTTTGATTGGGACCCCTATGTAAATTCCCATAGAGACTTTTTGTAAACAAGAGGGCCTACTGACATTCAAAAGTTTATAACTTGGAAAACCCCTTTACCTAGAAACATAAAATTGGTTTCAAATGAAAGCCAAGACCCTGGGCTTTCATGTCAGTTTGCTTGATTTGAAGTTACTCCTTCTGGCATTGAATGACACAAGCATAACCATCAAAAAATATGGGCGGGTGTGCCTTAAGGGGTTAAGAGCTTTTTGAAGGCCTCCAGAGATGGCCCTGTTCTGATTGTTTTTGGTAGGTCATTCCACCAGCGTGGGACGACACATGAGAAGAGTTTGGATTGCCTTGGGCGAGGTGTCGGGACTGCCAGTCGACAGTCATTGGAGGACCGGAGTTGTCGGGGGGGTAGCTTGAGCTTTTATGAGAGTGCTTAGATAAAAAGGGGCAGATCCTCTAAGCACTTTGTAAGTCAGCATCAGTGATTTGAATTTGATGCGAGCCGCCAGAGGCAACCAGTGGAGCTCGATTAGCAGAGGGGTGACATGCGTCCTCTTCGGCTGATTGAAGATGAGACGCGCCGCAGCATTTTGGATCATCTGAAGTGACTTGACGGGCAGGAAGTCCTGCCAGAAGGGCATTGCAGTAGTCAAGGCGTGAGAGGACCATAGTTTGAACCAGCAATTGGGAGGCTTGTTGAGTTAGGTATGGCCTGATCTTTTTGATATTGAATAGTGCGAAGCGGCAGGCCCGGGCAACAGAAGCAACATGGTCATTGAAGGTTAGCTGGTCGTCAATCATAACACCTAGGTTCCTGGCTACCCGTGAGGGAGCAAGAGACAAGGAGCCAGAGTTAATGCAAATGTTGTGGTGAATAGTTGGTTTAGCTGGGAGGACCAGCAGCTCGGTTTTTGAGAGGTTCAGCTGGAGATGATGGTCTTGCATCCATGCAGAAATGTCAGAGAGGCAATCCGAGATTCGCGTTTGGATGGTTGGGTCATCGGGTGAGAATGACAGATAGAGCTGGGTATCATCGGCATAGCAGTGGTAAGAGAAGCCATGCTGGCAGATGATTTGGCCCAAAGAAGTGGTATAGATGGAGAAAAGAAGGGGGCCCAACACAGATCCTTGGGGTACTCCAGTAGCAAGGTGGTAAGGCGCAGAGGTGTGTCCTAGCCAGGACACTTTGAACAGTCGCCCAGTGAGGTAGGATTCGAACCAGCAGTATGCATCACCCTTGATGCCCATGTTTGACAGTATAGACAATAGAATACTGTGGTTTACCGTATCAAACGCAGCTGACAGGTCAAGCAGGATGAGTACAGATGACCTTGATTCCGCTCTGGCTTCTTTTAAGGCTTCAACCACAGATAGTAGAGCTGTTTCAGTGGAGTGGCCGCTCTTAAAGCCAGATTGGTTGTGGTTGAGTAGATTCTGTTGGTTCAAGAATTCAGTAATCTGTTTGAATACCGCCCTTTCAATAGTTTTAGCAAGGAACGGAAGGAGAGAGACCGGCCTGTAGTTTCCTACTTGGTCGGGAGCAAGAGAGGGTTTTTTGAGTAGAGGTGTTACCTGAGCATGCTTGAATGCAGAAGGGAAGATTCCTGTTGATAGTGAAGCGTTGATCACATGTGTGATAGCTGGTGTGATAGTTGGAGCAATGGATTGCAAGAGGTTGGTTGGAATCGGGTCTAGAGGGCACGTTGTAGGACGGCTGCAAGTGAGAAGTTTGGACACATCCATTTCGGTGAGGGGTTTGAATGAAGGAAATGTCGCGGCAGGACTATTGCAATCGGAGGTGCTTCCGCTAGTATATGGTCCAGTTGTAGCCTTTGCAGTTGGTTCAGAGAACTGCCTACTGATGGCAGCTACTTTGTCGTTGAAGAAAGAAGCAAAAGAATCAGCTGTCAGATTGGTAGCAGGAGGTGGTGGTGGGGGGTTGAGTAAAGTTTTGAAGGTTGAGAATAGTCTCCTGGTTTCCGTGGCGTTTTGAATTTTGTCATTATAGAAAGCCTTTGCAGCAGTGATATCAGATGAGAAGAAAGAGAGCAGTGCCTGGAACCTGTTTAAGTCAGAAGGATTTCTTGATTTGTGCCATTGCCTTTCAGCAGCTCTGAGGTTTGTACGCTGTTGACGGATGGAATCATCAAGCCAAGGATGCGGTTGGGAGGGCCGAGTCGGTTTGGTGGATAGGGGACATAGCCTATCAAGACACATCCTCAGGGTAGAGCACAGAGACTCAGTGGCATCATTGACCTCAAGTGAGGTGAATGTACATGCTGGTGGAAGAGCAGAGGCAGCAAGAGAAGCAAAGTGAGAGGGAGAGAGATTGCGGAGATTGCGGCGGAACGATACTAGAGGAGGGACGGTCCGAGATACTACAGGGAGGCGTAAGCTGAACTGAATGAAGAAGTGGTCCGAGAGGTGCAGAGGTGTTATAGTCAGGGATTCCGTAGAGCAGTTGCGGAAGTACAAGTACCTTGCCTGCTTTGTGAGTTGGAGGACTATGAACCAGCTGTAGATCAAAGGAATGGATGAGTGAGAGGAAGTCAGAAGAGCTTGGGTTGTCCAGATGTAGATTCATATCGCCAAAGACAAGCAAGGGGCAGTCGTGCTCAGGAATGGATGAGAGTAGTGTATCAAACTCATCTAAGAAGTCTCCTAGTTGGCCAGGAGGGCGATACAAGACAACCAGGTAGATTTTGACAGGTGCTGTCACCAGTGTGGCATGGTATTCAAAGGAGTTGTATGTAGCTGTGGGTATCAGTTGATTGTATTCCCAGTTGTTGGAGATGAGCAGGCCCGTCCCACCGCCCCGTCCGGCTGGACGAGAGGTGTGGGAGAAAGTGTGGTTGACAGAAAGTGCGGCTGGGGTTGCATTGTTTCCAGGTTTGATCCATGTTTCGGTGAGGGCCAGGACGTCTAAGGCTAAGTGTTTAGCATAGGTAGAGATGAAGTCCGCTTTGTTGACGGCCGACTGACAATTCCAGAGTCCTATTGAGAGTGCCGAGCGGTTCTCAGAGGCTTGCTTTAGCAACCGGAGGTCACCTTGATTGCGACGTCTTCTGACAAAGCGATACCTCCTGCGAGATCCGGACCATGTAGGGATTGGGTAGAGACACACGCTGACCGATTGGATGGATTATTGTTGCTATGCTCAGAGCCCCTGCTCGGTAGACACGCACAGGTTGACACGTATGTCTTTACCTTCGAATGTCTTGGACACGCACAGGTTGACACGTATGTCTTTACCTTCGAATTTCTTCACAAGAGAAGTGCTGGCGCTCCAGGAAAGATCCCTATGGATATGCAAGTCAGTTGCTAATTGCACTCGCTGAGACCACCCACCAAGAGACCAGACAAAGAAAAGTCCTAACAGTGGGAGGAGCTGGTGCTTCTCAGTCCAGAGTTTCTGCTTACCTGCTAATTGCCCAATTGTGAGTTTCTGTCAGCTGATGAGTGTCCTTCAGCTGAATTAGTTTTAAAGTTGAAACCACTCAGCAAATGCTCTCAGGTTCTTCTGTGTAGCTTCCTCTGAAACATGAATCTCAGCATGGTCCAGTGGTTGATGAGTTTGTCAGTTGGTGTGACGGGTCTTTTCTTCAGCTTAACACCTCTAAAACTTAAGACATGCTGATAAATTTTAGGCAAAAACTACTTCCTTCTTCTTAACCCACTCACATAAAAGGTAGCAGCATAGAGGTGGTAGAGCAGTATAAATACTTGGGTACTGTGATAGACAATAAACTCAAATTCAATGCAAACACAGAGACAATCTGCAAGAAGGGTCAACAAAGATTGTACAGGACATGGTTACAGTTGCAGTGGTGATAGCCACCCTCTATATACCTGTTATGACCTTATTGATTCATGGATGAAAAGGGTATATGAACTAATAGGTATCCCTTCAAATTTTCCCAGCATTTAGCTTAGCCCAGGCCTTTCAGTTCATCCAAATCTAAGGCGGTTGTGGTGACAGAAAATAAAACGAAGCAATTTTCTAAGCAGATAACAAAGAGAACTATGTATGGCGGAGAAACACTTGGGAGCTCTTTGCTGTCAGCGCAGTAATATCTTCACTGCTGAAAACTCGTTTCCCTCAAGGATGTTACTGCGCTAACGGCAAAGGGCTCCCAAGTGTTTCTCCGCCATGCATAGTTCTCGTTGTTATCTGCTTAGAAAATTGCTTCGTTTCATTTTGCGTCACCACAACCGCCTTAGACAACTATTCGGGTACCCGCCTGTAAATAGGAAAGACGTGGATGCGTTTGGTTGTTTCTAACTCCAAGGCTGTTTGAATGAACTGAAAGAACTGGGTTAAGCTAAATGCCAACAAAGTAGCATTGTGCGCCAGAGTGATTGCATGCACGCACAGAGACGAAACAGGTATCAACTCGTCTAAGTTAGGGGAAGAACATATTTTATTATTGAAATACGGTGGCGTGTTGCTTTAACACGGTTAGTTAATCATATTAAAGGTAACAAGAACTCGGTTAAATATTAGTTAACCGAGTCCAATTGACACATGCTATTTTAAAGCATTATGAGGAAAATTCAATTCAATTCAATTCAATTCAATTTTATTCATATAGCGCATTTTTACAAAAGGCATGTCACAAAGCGCTTAACACAAGAGGCCCAATGAGCAACAGGGGCAAGGAAAAACTCCCTCGCAGCGTTTTTTGTTTTTACTTGTTATGGTAGAGGAAGAAACCTTGGGCAGTTCCGACGGCTCAAGGGGCTAACCCAACTGCCTAGGGCAGGTTTTCAGTCTCTCAGATGGCGGATAGTCCACTATTATTCCATTAGATACACATTACAAGAAAATTTGGGTAAATAAAGTAATATAGGAGTCCCATTAGAATCCCAGGATATAGTCCCATGTCATTAGGCGCAGTCAAGCCAGGGGCCAGCTAGAGGCTGTATCGATCATGTCAGGGTCATCTGTGAAGCTGAAGGCAGACCGCCCAGGAGAGAGATGCAGGATCAGGCAGTGGAGGGCAGGGGTGACCCTCAGCAGGGAGGCAGTGGCATGGACAGTGGAGTGGGTTGAGGACCATTCAGGAGTGCCGCCGGATCACGTTGGAAGAAGGTCCCAGGAAAACCCAGGAGGTGCAGGCGCAGGCAGTGGAAGGCAGTGATGACTCACGGCAGGGTGGTAATGGCATGGAAAATAAGAGAGGAGATGAGTTAGAACAGTCTCCATCAGATTTCAGAGAATGTGAGTTATATTGCATGTGAAACCATATACAGATGTTGGCTAAGTGAAGAGAGAGAAGTAAGTGGAGAGGAAAAGAGAGGATGAGAAAGACAGAGTGAAAATTGTACGGTTTAACAGATGGGAGGATTGTGGCGGCATTAAACTATAGCAGCATAACTAAGGTATGATGTATAACAAGCCAACACCACCAAAGGAAATGGTCAGTGGCCACCAAGCCCTGGACAGGAGCTTACAGCAGAGGCAGTCCTTTCCAATAAAACCCTGAGGAGATGTGGCTTACCATACACCATCCCTAACTAAAGGGGTCAGTAAATAGAAAGGTTTTGAGTCTAGACTTAAAGGTGTTGAGAGTGTCCGCTTGACGAATGTTAGAAGGGAGTTTGTTCCACAGGACAGGCGCACGATGGCAGAAAGCTCTTCCTCCCATTGTTGATTTTGATATTCTAGGAATTACTAGGAGACCAGCATTCTGTGACCTTAGGGGTCTAGAAGGGTGGTAGGGAACAAGTAAGTCTTTAATATATGCTGGAGCAAGGCCATTAAGGGCTTTATATGTTAGGAGAAGTATTTTAAAATCAATTCGGCTTTTAACAGGAAGCCAATGTAAGGAAGCAAGGACAGGTGTGATATGTTCATATTTTTTTGTCCTAGTGAGTGCTCGTGCTGCAGCATTTTGTATAAGTTGAAGGTTTTTGATGCAGCTAGTTCCACATCCAGAGAACAGTGCATTGCAATAGTCAAGTCTGGAGGTAACAAATGCATGTATTATTTTTTCTGCATCCTCAAAAGAAAGGAATTTTCTGACCTTAGCAATGTTGCGTAAATGAAAGAATGAGGTTTTGGAAATATGCTTTACATGACTATTTAAAGAGAGGTCTTGATCAATATACACCCCAAGGTTCTTGACCTTTGTGTTAGGTGTGAGTGAAAGGTCACTAAGTAAGCTCTGATGATGGGGTAAAGTGTTGGTCAGGTTTTTAGGGCCAATCAACATGACTTCAGTCTCATCAGAGTTTAAGCAAAGGAAATTATTAGTCATCCAGTTTTTGATATCACTGAGGCAGGCAACAAGTTTTGTTACTGGCGTACAATCATTAGGCTTCATTGAAAGGTATAGTTGGGTATCATCTGCGTAAGAGTGGAAGGTAATGCCATGTTTTCTAATAACAGATCCCAAAGGTAGCATGTAAAGGGAGAATAGCAGAGGTCCCAGTACTGATCCTTGGGGCACACCATACTTGACTTCAGTGTGGCATGATGCTTCATTATGTGCATGTACAAACTGGTAACATCCAGTAAGGTATGACCTGAGCCATGCTAATGCAGAATCTTTGATGCCAATCATATGCTCAAGTCTATGTAGTAGGATGCTGTGATCAATAGTGTCGAAAGCAGCACTTAGATCCAGTAGGATTAATAATGAAATGCATCCATTATCAGATGAGATAAGGAGATCATTGTAGACCTTTACTAGGGCTGATTCTGTGCTATGGTATGCTCTAAAGCCAGATTGATAGGTTTCCTGAATGTTATTTGCGTCCAAGAAAGTACGAATTTGCTTAGACACTATTTTTTCAAGAATCTTTGATATAAATGGGAGGTTGGATATAGGTCGGTAGTTAGCCAGGACATCAGGGTCAAGGTTGGGCTTTTTGATTAAAGGCTTAATGACAGATGTCTTGAAAAGTTTGGGAACATGTCCTGCTGCAAGAGAGTGATTTATAATATTAAGTATCGGCTCAGCTAGGCTAGGGAGAGTAGCCTTAAGGAGATCAGTAGGAATTGGATCCAGTAGACAAGTAGAGGCCTTACTTGATGAGATCAGCTTGATAATTTCAGATATACTGGCAGGTGTAAACGAGTCCAGGTATGCTATAGGTCGGCTAGGAGTTGCTGTTTCCATTATAGGGGAACCAGCTGAATTTGAGGTTTGAATGGTGTTATTTATTTTACCTCTAATACATTCAATTTTATCATTAAAAAAAATCATGAAATCATTACTGTCTAATGTTATTGGAATTGAGTGTGTCACTTCATTCCTACTTTTAGTTAAGCGTGATATTGTGTTAAAGAGGAATTTGGGATTGTTTTTATTATCATTTATAAGTGAGGAGTAGTATTCTGTTTTTGCATTATTAAGTGCTTTCTTATAGTCTTTTAGGCTGTCTTTCCATGCAAGATGGAACACTTCAAGTTTGGTGGCATACCATTTTCTCTCAAGTTTACGTGCAGCTTGCTTCATTGAGCGTGTCTGTGCTGTATACCATGGGGCAATTTTGTCTTGTTTTCTAATTTTCTTTTTAAGTGGCGCAATGGAATTTAATGTAGTGTAAAGTGCATCTATAACATTATCAGTTAATAGATCAACTTGAGTAGGGCTGGGAGGAGGGCCTTCTAATGTGTATTGTGTCATTAAGGGTTCAAGAAGAGAAGGAATTTTATCTATGAAGTCACTTGTGGCTTGGGAGGTTATTCGTCTAGTGTGGTAGCAAATAGAGTTAGGGGCTGTAGAATCTATTGTAGTCTTTAGAGTTATTAGGGAATGGTCAGTTAGTGAAGGACATTGAGGTAGGATAGCAAGTTGTTCTATTTGTGCACCATATGTTAGAACAAGGTCAATAGTATGACTACCTTTATGTGTGGGTGCATTAACATGTTGGAAAAAGCCAATGTGTTCAATTAAGGATTGGAACGCTGATGCCAGGCTATTATTTACATCATCCACGTGGATGTTGAAATCGCCCAACACTATAATTTATCAGTTTTAATGACTAGTGAGGAAAGAAATTCTGAGAATTCAGTCATAAAGTCAGAATAGGGGCCTGGGGGTCTATATAACGTTACAATCGTTAAGGGTACATTAGGTCTAGATGTTTTGTCAGGTTGCGTAAGATTGAGAACAAGGACCTCAAAAGATTTAAATTTATATTCAAATTTGGGAGCCATAGTAAGGTTGGAGTTATAAATTGTGGCAACACCACCGCCACGACCATTGTGTCGAGGTATGTGGTAATTAAAGTGACTTGGAGGAAAAGTATTATGTATGGCCAGAGATGGGAGTAAGTTTTTTAGAACATGCACCCAAAGGACAATCCTAGGATCACAGAGCAGGAGGTTGGGTTAGGATTTTCCAGAAGTTATATTAGTAAAGCATTGTGGATTTAATGAAAGCTACTGTAAGTGCACAGTGAGCCCAGTTGTGGAGTCAGTGTGTGGATGCTTGAGGATGTTAAAATGAAATTCCCTTTCATACTTTTTATTGCTAATTCCTTTTAATCCTTGAAATTCCTTTTTATTGAAGTATTAGTACTTTGTCTTATTGTTTAGTGTGCTCAATAAAACAGGTTGTATGCTTCCTCCAATACAATACTGTTGATTCTACTTTGTAGGTCTAAATTAACACTACAGGTATAGCTTCTGACTATTTTTATGACACGCAGGTCTACATTATATAATCTAACCTGGGGTTTATACAAACATATGAGATATCTGAAAATAATGCATAGGCCTAGTGTCGACATGACAGGGTGAAATCTACTAGGCTATTGATCGTCTAAAAGGGGGTCAAGCTTTCAAAGGCTACACAAAATCAAGTGTGGGAAAAAAACATTCTACAGGGCATTAGTCCTTAATTTTGTTAAATTTACCTGCTACAGTAAATAATTTATATATGAAATTCACAAAAAATGGACATACACTAAGTATAGCCATTTCTGATAACCTGATAATTCAGCCCAGTTCACTGGTCAGCCCACACCAGCAAATATCAGTAAGCTGGGTTACTTATGTAAGTTAGTGGAAATTACATTTTTTGATAACTGTTCTCTGTACTAATTACTGTCTAAATGTTTAAAAACAGGTTTTCATGTCTACATTTTTGTTGGAAATGTGTGTTGGTGGAATAAAATACATATTTCAAATTGTTTGTGTGTGTGTGTGTGTATCCTTGTGTGTGCATGTAAACTGGGTGTCAAAGGTATAATTAGCACCTATTGATCAGAAAGGAGAGAGCAGGAAGAATGGTGAAACCAACACTGTCATTCCAATCACAGCAGTAGACAAACTACTGATGATCAGCCCTAGTGTGTTTTTAGTCTCTTTTTATTTGTTTTTATTTGTATTTTAAATTAATTATGGACATGTAATGCACTTTCCTTGTCCCTGTTTGCTCTTGGGTGTTACTTGCTGCATACCACCATGAGACAATATAATTTTACTGAATTAAATAGAAATATATTGTAGTTTTATTTACTCCTTTTATCTCATGGTTTATTTGACACACAATCATAATTTCACAAGTTTTTCAGTGACCTTGGATGCAATAGGAAGGGTGATAAAGGGTCTGTATTTACAGGCAAAGCCTGGATGAAGCCATGAGCTCTTGGTCACACACGTTAATTTGCTGGCCCTTTTTAAACAACCAATAATGAACATTTTAGAAGCATAATTTCAGCACTAAAACATAAAATGACTAAGTGCTGATGGTGTCCCTTAAACCCATGAAGCTTGTGGAAAGGGACATTCGTCTGTCCTTTGTTTCATTGTAAATTTAAGCTTTTACTGTTTTGATCTATCAAGTGCCTGGAATTTAAATTTTATTTTATTAATCCAGTTTTTAAATTTCCTTTGCCAATGACCAACTTTCTTAGTGCTTGAATGCCAATTATTCAACAATTATTTAACAGGTAGCCCCTTTCTGATTTTCTTCCTACTTCTGTTGGTTACAGTATGTCTTCACTGGAGTATTATTTGTCTACAGACCACATGTTGTCTGTAATTTAGGCCTAGTGCCTGCTTAATTGCCAAATCTCAACAAGCTCTTTTCAGTCCTCAGCTGAGACCCTCCTCTATGAGGAAGTTCCATAGCAACCAAACTTGCAATAAAGAATTGGTTGTCTGACTAACATGTAGAAAACACACACACACATATTTACTGTAAGAAAACAAATACATGCACACCCCCGGAACCATGAATTGACTTCAAATTTACTGCCAGTACTCATCATGGTGAAGCAATAATCCATTTAGACAACAGGTCGAAGTTTATTATCTGCCGCTCAATACCCTCCACAAACTGGCCAGGGAAGGGGGCCTTCAAGCTAAAAAAGGGAGGGAGGGAAACAGATTTTTTTTTGGCCTGTCAATTCCTTCTGGGGAGGCAGGGTGGATGACAGAGTTGGGTTGTTGTGGCTGGTCTGCCTCCAGTCAATGTTCTGATATTGTCTTTGTTTGTAGGTGAATGGGAATATCAACACTCAAGTTTTTAGTGGAGGTATCAAACTGGCTCTTCACAGGTAAGATTTCTGCAAAGTTACTTCATTATTTCAGTAAGTTTGAAGAGTTCTGTGCTATGAGTCCACATAGCAGTGATACAGCAAAACATACAGACTCAAAAATGATTGAAGTAAGTGTGAGACTATGTTAGTAAAGTAAACGGTGAGATCCTAAAATATGAATGGATATAATTATATTTGTTGGCACTTGTTTACAAATGACCTACTTTGGTTTGTTTCACTTTGTTACTCTGCAGTCCGATTGAGGTCGGGATCGCTTTGAGCACCTTCCTGTAGATCGTAGTGGATTCCGTCTGATTTTCAAGAACATTCCAGAGACTTGGACCAAAGTGACCTGTGGAATATCTCTGTGGAGTTTAAGGCCACCTTGGGTGTACAGCAGTAGCCTGGCTGAGAGGCGTACAGACAGTGATGGGGAAGACAGGCCGAAGTACTGTGGACCTGAACTCTCCCTCAGAGGTAAAGCAGGCTATCCCTTTTGAGGATATGGACCATTACACATCACAAACTGATGAAGAAAAAGCTGATGATGTTCCAGAAAGAGGTTCCTGGAAAGGCAAATTTGACTTCCTACTTTCCTGCATTGGATATGCCATCGGACTTGGCAATGTTTGGAGGTTCCCATATCTTTGTGGGAAAAATGGAGGCGGTGAGATGAGCATTTAATCCACTAGAACCTGTAATGCAAACCTTTTCTACAGTAGGTTTAAGTGTGCTTCTTCCAAATTGCTGCAAACTTGCATCTTGGTTACGTCTTGTTACTTGCATTCATTTAGGGCTTCCCTTAGAAAAAGGGAAGAAAAATATTTGGCTTCAAGTGGTTATCACAAATTATTTCTGACATGTAAATGTATCTTTACACTGTACCTCTCCAGGGGCATTCCTGATCCCTTATTTCACTACACTTGTATTTGCTGGGATTCCACTTTTCCTGCTGGAGACTGCTCTGGGACAGTACACCTCTGTTGGGGGGCTAGGGGTTTGGAAACTGCTTCCAATGATGAAAGGTGAGTTTCAGTTTAACGTAAACACTTCTGAATATGAATCCCCTCTAATGTAATGCTTTAGTTCATTGCAATGATGATGCCTAATTACAAAGACAGTCACACGGTCCTTTGTAACATTTGCTTATAACTGTAGCATCCCTGCATGACCATTGTTATCCAATAATGTTAAGTTGCATTGTTATTGTTGCCTGTTGGCATCAATACTTTTTTTTTGATTGATTTGCTAGATGTGTCCACATATTGGTACCACCCAATTAGGGTGAATCTGTACCCGTGTGTCCAACACCCTCTACACCCCTGAATCTACACTATTAAGACAAAAATATTCAGAAACTAAAAGAAAAATATAATGAAAACCGATCACCCACTCACACTCTGTCTCTCTTTGCCCCTTTCTCTACCAAACCAACTCATAGGTGTAGGTCTGGCTTCTGTGGTTCTTTCATTCTGGTTGAATATCTACTATATAATAATCATTGCCTGGGCTCTTTATTACCTTTTCAACTCCTTCAAATCAGTGAGTAAATCCACAGGACAGCGAACATTTTCAGTCTGCAAAGTGCTATACTATCATTTATTAAATGTGTTGTTAGTTCTTTTGAGGGGTGGGGTCTAGTTGTTCCTTGCTGATATATTCAGATAAACCTCCCTCCTCACTTCATCAAGTTTATTACTGTTAGTTATTGTTAACCAATACTATTTTTCATATCCACCTTCATCTAAACAATTCAATTCAAAATGAGATAAAATATTTATTTAGCAGTTTAAACCGACTAAATAGATCAGAAAAGCCTAAATTAATAATGAGAATTTTGAGTGATCACAATCTTATTTTTCATTCCCAACACACACACACCTCTAAAGGAGTTACCCTGGACAGGCTGTGATAACCCATGGAACACCGACAAGTGTTTTTCAAACTACAGTCTGACTGACACCACAAACCTAACCAGTGCTGTTACCGAATTCTGGGAGTAAGCTACAATTATTCTACTAACTTAATTCATTTTAACCTTTTTTTGTTTGCTATAGAATAAGAAAATTGGCTCAAATATGTGTGTTTTCCAGGAGGAACATGCACCAATTAACTAATGGACTGGAAGAACCAGGAGAGGTGCGCTGGCCCCTGGCTGGCACCCTAGCTCTGGCCTGGGTCCTGGTTTATTTCTCCATCTGGAAGGGGGTGGAGTGGACTGGAAAGGTCTATCTGTTTTCATTGTTGCTTTTTAGGAAGTTTTGTGACTTGCTGGAGAATAGAGTACTTGTTGACACCACAGACTGTATATAGGAACACCTAGGAACTGCTATCTAAATGAGAATGCCTCATTCCTCGGAGACTTATTATGTCTGGCCTGTGGGGCACATGGGTATTATTGAGGGGCACATGGGTATTATTGCGGGGAACACAGCAGAAGCACACCTCATTTATCTAGTAAGGATCGATTATTATCAATCACAACACATCATTTATCTAATTATCCTTAGGATCATTAAGATGTGTTTTTAGGACTCAAGGCACGTGGATGCTGTTCAAATACTTATCTCTACACAAATACAGAACAAGCACTGGTAGACAGAGCCGGATGGCTGAACGATCCGAAGACCAACATATATACATAACAACACAAAGATGATACAGGAAACACAGAGGTTAGATAGAGACTGAATGCAGGAAAACACAGGAATGCAAATGCAAAGTAACAAACTTGAGTGAAACAAGTCATACGTCCATGTGTTCCAGTTTGAGGCTAGATAAGGACTGGCTGGAGAGAGGGGTTTAAGTGTTGCTTGTAAATGGGGCAACCGGGAACACATGCAAGTTGTTTATAAGCAGGGGACAGTGAACGAGAGGCAAGAGTTTCAGGAGAGTGAGAAGTGGGTGTAGCTGGCGAAGAGCCTGTGGTGGCTGTGACAGGATGTATATAATATGATACATCCATAGAAATACAGAATACCTCAATAATCCATTTCATTTCATTTGGTAAAACATTATGTCATAGTCCTACAGGTGTCTCTCAATATTCTACTTTCTTTTATAGGTTGTGTATTTCTCTGCCACCTATCCATATTTTATGCTGTTCATACTCTTCTTCCGGGGAGTGACCCTTCCTGGAGCAAAGGATGGAGTCCTTTTCTATATCACACCAGACTTTAATAAGCTCATGAAATCTGAGGTAAAACAGACAGTCACAACACAAAAGCTTAATATAAGCTATGATTTGAAATTTTTTAATGAATTGTCCTTTCAAATACCTGTGTATTCATTTTTGGGCAAACGATGACTGTACAACATCCAGTAATGACATTTAACGTTCATCTATCCTGTGGCAGCCTGCTGGCAATGTAATATGAATGCAATTTTACAGGTCTGGCTGGATGCTGCCACTCAGATCTTCTTTTCTTATGGGCTGGGCCTAGGTTCCCTTATTGCTCTTGGAAGCTACAATTCCTTCAATAACAACGTCTATAGGTATATATTCTTAGTTATAATGTATTCAGTTTTCAATTATCTATCTATTAATAATAACGTGTAATGGCTGAAAATGTGTCCTCTTGACAGGGATGCGGTGATTGTATGCTGCATAAATTCATGCACTAGCATGTTTGCCGGCATTGTGATATTCTCCATAGTGGGTTTCATGTCTTATATCACTAAGAAACCCATCCAAGAGCTGGCAGCCTCTGGTGAGTTCATTTTTCATGGTGTGCTTTAAAGGGTTCATAGCATTCATTGAAACTCAACATCATTTAGGCATGATGCACAACTTCCAACCAGGAAGTGGTTCCAAGGTTCCCGTTTTGCCATTGACTTTTCTATAAAATCGCATTTTAAAAGCGTTTAAAGTCCCGACTCATTCTATCCAGCTACGGGGTAGGTGATGACCGTGTAACCTTCCGTTCAGAGTGAAAAAACTAAAGAAAAGGCTAAGAAAAGGCAAAGATACAAGACTGTGTACATATTTTTTACCCCCGAGTTAAGAAACTACATATCCCAGAAGCCAGTACTTACCCTGTCCGATCCTATCCCAAAGACAAGTGCACCTAACCGTCTTTCTGAATCTCCTCGAGAAGACGACAGCCACGCGATCTTGCTCTTGCAATCAAATAGCTAAATTTTGGTTTTCCTCAGTAGTTAAATAGTGTTGTAATATTATACGAATATTGTATAAATCTTCAGATTTGCATCAATCAAGTTTTAGATCAGTTTTTTTTAACCGAAAGCATGGTACAGTATTTTGTACCCAACTGCAACCACCGCTTTGGTGTCCACCATTGCAGTTTTCACCGGTTCCTAAATGCCTCTGTCAAGCTCCCCTGAATAAAGAATTGATAATGACGGGTACAATATAGCATTTATCAAGATTTGTGGTAATTCCCATTTGTTACAGATTGCACCACAACAACTGAATTTACTGTTTTTAATTAGCCCAACTGCCATTTACCATGTTACATACCCTTCATATCACCAGATACAGAGAAAAACTAACGTAATCCAGCAAGGTAAGAAAATGAGCATATTAAATTTATAAATCTTAGGGAAATGGAAATGAAATGGTAACTGTGCATTCACACCAAAAGCGACCAAAGCTGCAAAATCGCCGGAAGTAATTGACTTTGTATGGACAATAAGCGACCAAAGCGACCAAAGCGTCAAAAGTGACCAGCTGCAAAAGTTAAGCAACTAGAGCGACTAAAAAAAGTTAAAGACAGTTTAACTTTATGCAAATTAGCTATGACACGTTTCGGCTGCTAAACAATGGCGACCAATCGGAATGTAGACGCTCTTTGCTTGTTTGGCTCTCAGGGAACATACTGGGAAACTTCGTTCCTACTGCACTTTAGTTCAGCCGGTGTTGTATGGCCCGATGCTTTTCGAGATCGCCACAAAAAGGCTATGATCTGTAGTTTATGTTGCACCCAACATAGTAGCCCAATCGAAATCCCTTTCCCTGTACTTGCAATGCTTTTTCAAAGTAGAATGAGTGCATATTACGATTTGCAGATCACCAAATGCCATTAAGCAATACCAATACCTTTAACATTTGACGTGATTTTGTTCTTGGTTGTAACTTCCAAGTACGTCGAGACCCTCTTCAACAGGACAATTTGCTACTGAAACACGCGCTTTTGTACTGTTTATACAACGGCTCCTTTATGGGTATGCAAAATCGAACGTTCTAATCCCTAACATCATCAGCGACTTGGGCGACCAAAGCGAACAGAACTATTTATTGCAGCGACCGTTTGTGAGCGACAAAAGCGATTTTGCAGCTTTGGTCGCTTTTGGTGTGAACGCACAGTAAGGATGTCTAGTTGAAAATTAGGTTAGGCTTAAGCGTCATGTCAAACAAGCAGTAGTAGGCTACATGTAAAACGAGCTAAATCATGGGTTGTGAGGTAGGCTACGGTGACATTCGTGAACTTGCTTGCTTTCCCGGGTTTCAACAAACACATCCATGGTAACGTACTTGTCCACCAATCAGATGCGTTGCTGTGGGATTGTGGGATTGCTCAGGATTATGGGTACTGAAGTACTTCTAAGGGAAATCGCAGAAAAAGACGTTTTTACTGAAACAAAATGGAGATCACATTACATTTTGGCGTCTAGGTGAGCACAACCAATCGTTTTGTTATGCCGTAGCTAGTTAGACATCTTCCTTGCGTAATTCGGATATCGTGGGTTGTAATCTAAATGTCAATGGGAAAAATGAATGGGAAAATCACTTCCAGAACCTCACCGGCAAACTCTATTGAGCCCTTTATTGGCTTTTGTCAGCTCTGGGAGAGGTCAAGAGCTCAGTAATTTAGGACTAAAAATAATAATTTAGGTGTGATACATGCTGTATGTACTAAGAATCAGAAGCAGTTTCATTGGCCAAGTATACTTGCATATACAAGGAATTTGACTCCGGTGTTATGCTCTCTTTACACATAACAAGGACATCCATTAGTATACATACATACAGTGCAAGAGGTACTATGGATAGGCCTACATGATGGGCATCAAGAAAATAGACAATAAACCTAGTCACTAGAGTGACATTTAAGTGTCATACTTTCAACACTTTTTTTTTCACCTTAATGACTATAACGATTACACGATGTTATTCTACAATCAACGGAAAAACAAAAAACAAAACCTGAGCAAAATCTGAAATTATGGCATCCAAAATGCAATGGAGTCACTATCCATACCACACTGCATGTTATGGGATTTCTTTATTTGGCTAGCTTCTTTTTAACTGTGTTGTGGTTGGTCACTAGGTCCAGGTCTGGCTTTTCTGGCCTACCCTCAAGCGGTCACCCAGCTCCCAATGTCGTCCCTGTGGGCCATACTCTTCTTCTCCATGCTGATGATGTTGGGACTGGACAGCCAGGTAGCTCAGAGATAATGCATAAATCATTTACATTATGCCCTTCAGTGCATTTTTGAATAAAAAAATATTTTCTCTCAGTTCTGTACAGTTGAAGGATTTATTACAGCTCTGATGGATGAATATCCAGCCATCCTGAGGAAGAGAAAAAAAGTCTTCATTCTGATTGTTTGTGTAATGTCATACATCATTGGTTTCTCCAACATAACACAGGTAATGTATTGCTCTGTGTAAATCTCTAAAAAGACTTCTGTTAATAATAATTTGTTAATGACATATTAATGTTCATGGACTACTTCTATTTGTCCTGTATCATGTGTGGCAAAATAACTCCTTAACTGTTGTTTTTGACTGGTATTGTTTATTGTTTTTCAGGGAGGCCTTTATGTATTCAAGCTTTTTGACTACTACTCCGCCAGTGGAATGTGTCTTCTGTATCTGGTGTTTTTTGAAACAATCTCCATATCTTGGTTCTATGGTACATTCTACTTTAAATTAAGTAAATTCAAATTCTATAGCACAATATTCAATACTCAGTATAAATAATAATGATATTTTCCTTGCCATGCAGGAGCTGAGCGATTCTATCAAAACATAGAGGAGATGATTGGTTATCGGCCTTGTGAGTGGTGGAAGTGGTGTTGGATTATCTTCACACCAATGATCTGTCTGGTACAGTACAAATGCATACTGTATATTTATGCCTATAGTAGTAAGGTTGTGTATAGGTCTTTTGCACACACCACTGAACAATGTCACACACAAAATGGCGCCATAATTCTGCCAACAAATTCAGAGAATATATTTTTTATTTATGTTTAGGCTATGTTTTCTTTGCAGATACTTTTAACAATGTAATGACTGCAATGTAAATTAAGTATCTGGGTAATAGCAGAATAACAAAAAACAGAGGGTTCAGAGTCCAGAGTGTTTGCTTGTGGAGGGCAGATCCCTAGCTTCCTGGTTGCCTGGTGGGTGATGGTGGGGGTGGAGAGAGTTCAGCAGCCTAACAGCCTGGTGGATAAAGCTGTCGGTGAGTCTGGTGGTGTGGGAGCAGAGACTCCTGAAGCTCCTGCCCGACGGCAGGGGGCTGTACAGATTGTGTGCGGGATGACTTGCATCACTCACTCACACTCATAATGGAGTATAGGGATGTGGGTGTAGGGGAGGATGTGGATTGGGCTCTCTGACCCCAGTGACATCTGACATGACTGGGTCTCAATCAGTTGTAGAGAAAATGAAAAGTTTCCTGCTGTCTATTGGATGTGTACCTGTGCTCTTCTCTTTCTGTAGGGGGTGTTCACCTTTAGTGCAATAGAGATGACCCCACTGACTCTTGGAAAGTATGTCTATCCAGCCTGGGGACAGGGGATTGGCTGGTTTATGGCACTGTCATCCATGGTGCTAATCCCTGCATATATAATCTACATGTTTTTCACTACCAAGGGTGGGATACGGCAGGCAAGTTTTTTTTTAAACTTAATGTTTACATCACACAGAATGCTGTAAGTTGTGTACATATAAATACTGTTTCTAAGCACACAACATATTCTTCTTCTTCACAGCGTTGGCATGTAATGACCACGAGGCAAGATGAAAAGCCAGCCCAACCTGAGAATGGTCTCAGAAGGCAATCATCTCAAATGAGTGAGGCGTCGGTGTGATGCCGCTTCTCTCCTCAAACACAGCAGGAAGATAGAGAAGATATGAAAGCACGTGGTACCATGTGGCCTTTCAAGCAATACATTTTTACTAACTGTAAGAGCAAAATACTCGGGTCATTCCAGTTCATCTCAGAAGGGCTGTTTTAGAAAACAGTACACAGCATATATGGGAAGGTGTATGTGCATTATCAAGCCTCTGTCTTTGGAATTGCACTTTCTAATTTGTCCTTCAAATATGCTGCCACAGAAGAGCGTAGAGAAGAGGTTTCAATTCTTGGGGCGATTTCAAGCCCCCACAATTCTATAAACCAAAAGCAGACTTGTAAAAGTCCATATACTACTGGTGCCACCCTTGTAAATGTGAAAATCCTAGCTTAAAATGCACAGTACTTTATACTGTATACTTTTCTAGATACAGCAAAATCAAAGTTCCCCAGAAAAATGCTCAAAATGGGTCCAAAGTTTTTTTTTTTCTGTGTGTAAACCGCCTGGATTTTTTCAGCCAAATCTGAGATGGTTGAGTGGGAGCAGTCAGAGACTTAACATGGAATGACCCACCTACTTTATTTCCATGCCATGTTTAATTCATTAATTAATTCATACATTTGCTCTAACCAGACTTCAACAAGTTGTCTCAGTCTGATAGTGTTATGTTTCAGACGTGTAATAAATAGACAATTAATCTGAGCTGTCTGTCACCTAAACTTGATAACACTACAGCCTTGTAGCCTACACTAGTCTGGTCTACTAGTGAACTCTGAAAGGGAGGCAGTGTATATGCTTGGAAATTATTTAGTAAGCATACACCCCCTAATTCAGCCACGGCTGAAACTGGGGGAAATTAGAGGTGTAAGCATATATACCAGCATATAGTATGTAAAATATAAATGTGATATTTTAACATTTGTTACTGGTCCTGTGATCAGGACTTCTCTATTTCTTGACTGTACATATTATTGAGAGTCCTAAGACAAAGTGTTGTTTTGTACAAATGAAAATGCTTTGAGAAAACATGGTCCCATGGCATACCCAACAAGAACAATTTAAAAATTTTGTATAACTGTATGTGAATTGTGTATCAGAATTTTCATTCTGTTAATAGTGATTTCTGTCAGGCTTTTATTTCAGATAATAAAGAACTGAAATCCCATCACACTGTTAAAGCTATTACTATTGTGGTATGTGTCAAAGTAGTTTTTTAAAAAAAGATTCTAAAACTAAAACTAGTTACTCTAAAGTGCAGTAAGAGAGCAGGCCACTAGAAATGTCAGCGCTAGGTATTTCAGCGCAATTAAACTGCATCTTTATGTTCAGCATTATGGGGCGTATGGGGCTTATTTTAAATATACAAGAACTGTATTGTGTGAAGCACTGTCACTTTGAAGATCTAAAAAATAAAGTTTGGCTTAAGTGTCTGTAAAATGGTGTTTCAGAGAAGCCTACTGAAAAAGAAAAAAAAATACACTTTAATCAACGTTTCATATCAACGCTCTTTAGTGCTCTTTATAACAGCACGCAGCCTTGGACATCTATTGTCCCACAAAGCTACAAAACAGACATTTTTTGTAGATTACTCCGCAAAGTAATTAAAAGGCAACATACAATGTGCCGCTACCCTCAGCCTGTTGCTGAGACCTTTGCGAGATATAAGTGATATGTATGTGTGTGTGTGTCTTTATTGCATGGAATTCTGTTTTTAGACAAGCTCCAACGTTCATTACTGCATTGCTAACAACCCAGCTGGATGTTTCATCAACACACAATTTATTCCCCTCTAAAAACATATATGATTTATAATTATTTATAATTTTATTGTTCATCAGGCCTTCATATTATTTGTGATTCTTGCCACATCTTCCTCATCTCAGTTACTTGCCATACTTTTACTACTACAGTAGGCTAAGGCTACTTTCTCCGTCTGCCCAACATCAAGTCATTGCATACTTATACCTCTTAAAGACTCTTATTATCTTGGGCTAGCAATAGAGCTCTTTGTGACATTAAAAAAACTTTGTCATAACCCCACCCCTGGTTCTATGCCATTTTGACCTTTGTCTGACATGACTGTTTCACACACTTGAAACATAGTTTTTACTTTAATTGTAATGAACAAAACCAGTACCGATAAATGCTATAGTAATAAATGCAAGATGACTTTAATTAAAGTCTGAATTAACTGAACTACTGTATTACAATTCAATTAAAATGCAAGACATCTTTTTAATCATTTATTGACTGTTATGGAAACACTATTATGCAGAACATGATTGAACTGTATGAATAGTGCAAAATACATGTGGGATATATACTTTGATTTCCCATTATTAGCATTTAATTTTGTTTTAAGCATTTACATCATATGCATAATGACAGGAAAATATTTGCTCAATGTTATCATACTAAACAAACTCAGGAGGGCAAGATCAATCAGGTCACATAGTATTAGTGTGCCCTTAAAAACATAATGCAATCATAACATAATATCTCTTTGCCATCAAAAAATCATTTCCACACTATCTACCAATAAAATTGGCTGTTACTTTTACCCCATCTTTCCAAGAAAATGTCCATTTGTGATTGAGGACTGTGGACATCCTGCCCTGACTTGACAACTGAGCACATTTCCTTGTAAATAGTTCTCTGGCATGAAGTTTTTGAGTGTGTTTCCGTAAACGCAGTTTCATTACAGTGAGTGCGTGTGGTATCATTCTTGACTTAAATCATCTCAAACTGGTTTGGTTTTAGATGCGTTTTGTCTTCCACATAAAAGTTAGTTTTCTGTAACAGGTTATATTAGTAAACTACCCTGGCATTACCAACATACTGTAGAAAAGACTCTAACCCTTGTAACAACAAACCCTACAGTGAATGAAACGGTGGCTGTTTACCACACACAGACATCTCTTGGTGGAATTCTGTATATGTCCTGTCAATGATAACACTGGCACCTAGTGGCTGAGAGCTTGTTCAGAACCTTAACATTGTGACACTAGTGCAATTTCTCTAAAGCTGACTAAGACATAGTCTGGTATCGAATCAGTTTGCTAGGAACCTCGGCAAAAAATGGTAGCAGGTGTCGGATTTTAGTAATGGAAAAGCAAAAAAGGTTCCACAAAGCTGAGCTGTATGAGCCAGTGGAGAAATACCATAAAATTAGAACTAGGATTACAGCCGACTTTGAAGCAGACATAGAAAGGAAAAGCATTTTTACCTCAGCCGTGTTAAATAAGGAGAGGCTAAGCATGGTCGCAGAGCTATTTCTGCGCTTTTTTTATGTTTAACATAGCAAATAGACACAAGAATGAGAAAAAGTCTGATAGATTTCACATTCTTAGTCAGACTATAATGTCACAGTCTTGTGATTCTGATCAGGGGCTGGTTGCACCTACAGTTTAAGCTTTTATCTACAGCCAAATTCTAAATGACTACTTGTCTTACATCTCTGACAGCATTAACTGAGCCTTAAGTTTAGTGTAGCCTCAAGTCTCCTGTAGGATATGTTGCTGCTGCCTTTCCTATTCCAAAATGGTTTTGAGAAGAAATTGATATTTATTAATTTTAATAATAATATTTCCTACTAATCCACCAAAGCACTAGTCTGTTCTCTCCAATGGGTCATGTTTGTTTGATCACTAGTCTTTCTAACAGCCAAGGAAATGTTCTAACTGTTGTACAAACTATTGTTTGAAGGAAGTGCATTATTAAGCCTGGGAGTTAGGCCTAGGTGTTGTAAGTCCAAATGATGCAATCAACCTAAAATTTTGCTTAAACATTGGTTTTAACAAAGCTGTTAGGATCAGGTTTAGCAAAGACCAGTCGGTGTAACTGACTTTTGTACCTTTTTCTACACATTTTTAATGCTGTTTTGGTCATATAAGAAACACATAGAAACTGTCATTTTGCAAGCCCTCTGTCTTTCTCCAAGAAGATAAAAACATAAATATTTATGCAGTTATTGTTTATTTAAAATGTAGATTTTAAAGATATAAACACAATTAAAATTGGGTAGATCTTCAATATAGATATAGATTAGTTAGAGATTAGAGAAGAATGTAATAAGTTAAAGCATACTGTAAGTGACAGAGATATTAAGTTTAAGCCATAGTGCCTTCTAATTTGCACAAATCTCAGTGTCCTAAGTTTTTCATATGACCCAATCAGCATACCAAAATCAATTAAACTACACAAAACTAACTATTTCATTCCCCCACCTAAATATAACCCCTCTGTCACGCTGCAAAAGCAAGGTACAACTCCGGTCACCTGCCACTGAGGCTCATAAACAAGGCAGTGCTTAGTCAGTAGTTGGTTGCTTACTTGCAAACGCAAGTAGGTGGCTGGTAAATACATCGTAAATCACCACAGATTATATTTTCTGGTTACAAAACCTTTTTGTAAAACTGCATTTGAGCTTATTCTATATAAATCATAGTCGAATACATTCTGTTAACATCAGAACACAAGATACACTCCATTCATTCATTCAATGTCACTTTTAAACTGTAGGAGTACTTTGCTGAAGCCAAGTCAAGGGCAGAACACACAGATACCATTTACATCTTGATTTTGGGATTTCTCTGCCCAGACTCCATTTCTCTTCATGTTGTGGGAAAAAGGCATAGATTAAAAAGTTGGAGCTGTGTGCTTGTTTGGAAATACACACAGGGGAGACTACGGCTAAGCCACCAAAACTCCCCCTTGCTCACAAAGGTACAAGTATGCAAACCGAGGTTAAAAAATAGATTTCACTGAGGGAATAGAGGAGGAAAAGGAAGTCCTATATGACAGAACAAAAGCGTACATACACCAGAACACAGATAATAGTTTCCAGGAATACAACTGGAAACTATGACTAAAGTTCAGTATTAATATCTATTGGGAATAATGTTTTCACCTGATTTTTTCACCTGCTGCATGTGTTCTTATGGGTTCAGTAGGCCATTCTGGATAGATTTCTATGTCTAATATTTTTTATAATGGAGAAGTAAAGGACAAAAAATCTAAACTACTTAATATTTAAAAATTCACACAAACCAAGCTTTCAGTTCATTTTAACCATATGTGGTCTGCATATGATATTTTAACCATATGTGGATGCCATATGATATTTTCATTATTATTTTGTACCTTTTCAAAATTCAAGAAATATATCTAGATGTTCTACATTATGTACACAGATGATTCTTTTGATGGTGATATGTTTGAAGGGCGTAACACAACATCCTGTGAACTATGTTGTAGAGATAATATAATGATGGGGAAATCTGGTAGAGGGTCGCTGGGGAAAAAGAGGAGGCTGAGAGTTGTTCCTCCCCTGCAATAATCGTCCAGTTGTGTTGGGAGGGCACAGTAGTTCTGATACCATCCGCCATATAAGCGGGTGATATGTGGGACTACTAGTGCAAAAGGCTTCCATACACGCCTGGCCACTCTTGTCCATGATGATTACCTCCACAGTCTGGTGACAATGGATGAGGGCATTTGGCTGTGGCTCAGGCAGGAATAAAGGAAGATGGATGTGGATAGGTAAAGTGGATGTTGACAGTTGTTGTGACTGGCACTGTAGCTGTGATGGCTCCCCCCACTGGTTACTTAGGCATCCATGGGCTACTCTCTTTCGGCTGCTCTCAGGGCTCCGTGGCTTGTTGAACTGGTACATCTGAGGCCTGTTGTGAATTGACACCTAGTTTAGAAAACAGTCAGAAACAGCATCAAATGTTATAAGACTGTCCTCCTCTACCAAACCCTCCAGGGAACATAAATCAGAATTAGAATGAGACATGCATGGCCACTGTGGTGCAGGGCTTGGAAAAGGAGGTGAGAAGAAACTTTGCACGTTGTTATCTTTTGCGAATTGAAACAAGGAAAAAGATATCAAAAAGCCTCAAAATCCAGAGGACTTAAATTTGGTCCAAGGAGACCGCACAAGGAGACCTTACTACTGCTAAATGCCATCTATTTAAAAAAAAGCCAGGAGATAATTCAGTGCCATCTACCAATAACTCAGACTTTGTCACCCCTACATTGAATTGATCAACTTTTTTAATTAGGGTTATTTTTCTGTGTGTTTCAGTCCAATCACTTGAAAGCAGCAAAGATTTTATATTTTCACATGCATCATATAACTCAAACCCATGTAGACCTATCATTTTTCAAAGATTTCGAACAGGTAAAAATGGTTTCTCTTGCTATCTCATACTAGTTGGGGTTGTTTTATTTCTTGATTTGTGATGCAGAGGTGTCAAGTAACAAAGTACAAAAGAGTAGAAATTTTCTATCTATACTGGAGTAATTATTCTTATTAGCCTACTTTTTACCTCTACCCCTTACAATTTCACATGATTATCTGTGCATTCTACTCCTTACATTTTAAAAATAGTCTTGTCACTTCTCTTTCATTTTGTCTCGTTTTAATCATGAAAAAAAAAAGCCTATCCAGATAAATAGTGCTGGGATGTTGCTGCATTTATGCGTCTATTCAACAATTGCATCCTAATCGTAATGCATGCATACAATGGGAGGATATTTTACTGGTAATGTGAACAATCCAGTCTTTGGCAGACTGCAAAGGGTAGCTATGGTGGTGCATCTGATGAGCAACTAGGCTGACAAGATACGGGTAAGCGATCGGGTTCTGGTAATGGATTTTAATTCAGCTTCTAATTCAGTACTTTAACACTTTTACTTGTTGATCCTCCAGATTCTTTTTAAGCCCTA
The DNA here is from genome assembly GCA_017657215.1 of Limnothrissa miodon. NCBI lineage: Eukaryota > Metazoa > Chordata > Actinopteri > Clupeiformes > Clupeidae > Limnothrissa > Limnothrissa miodon. Next base: position 1,773,426 of record JAGFZM010000014.1, read on the forward strand.
GTATGTAGACTACAAGAGAAATAATGTAAGTACTTTTGACACCTCTGCTGGGATAGTTGCTGGGTTGCAACTGTGGAAATAGTTGAAATGCTGTTAGCTATTGCAACTGTGGAAGTGGTTGCTATAGGCCGTTGCTAGGATACTTGAGGTGGTTGCTCAGGTAGATATGGTTGTTGCTATGCTCTTTGCTAGGTAAATCAATGTGGCTGCAAGACACTTGAAGTGGTTGAGCTTTTTTTATTTTTTGAAGAATTTCTGGTGACCAGACTTACCGGGCTCTGAGTAATGAACACTTACCTCTACTGCACTACTTCCACTCTTCTCATCAAAACTCCGCTTTCCTTGGAGCCAGACACAAATACAGGATCCACATTCAAAAACGAAATTTGTATGTGTTATGGCTTAATTCTATTGTCTATGTACTGACTTTCTGAAGGGAAAGCACTGTAGCTTCAAAAACTCTGCATTTAGCTACAGTATAAGGTCATGTAAAATACAATAGAAGCTGATTAATTGCTTGTGCCAAACGCAGAAAAAAGTACCTAATGGGAAACCTTGTCTGTCTCTCATCTCAAACTGGCTGCTGTTGCTCTTGGCTGGGTGCAGTTTCATTCCCTGCTGCTTCTCCAGTTCCCCTACAGGGAGAAAAGATATTGCAGTCAAGTTTTGTCACGCATTGCAGACCCCCCACACAAAAAAAACACTGGGATTTGTATCATACTGCAGCCTTAATTGGTGTGATTGCTGAGTTTTATATTCTACCACATAGGGCTGCTGTAATAATACAGATACAGTAAGCCCATTTAACACCACATCACTTTTAAGGTACTATGACTGGTTTAATGCACATATTCATACACTGCAGATATTCTCTGTTATTCTAATTTGATTCGTAAATTGTAGCATAAGACAACTGCACTTTACTAAGAGATACTGTATGTCAGCTACTCTACCTTTAACTCTACTCTACTCTACCTTTTTATTTGTCCTATTGTTTGACTGGCAGACATTTGTTTAGAACTATATGCTATAGGTATTACAAATAGATGGATAATACTTTTTGTTAGACATAAATACTGCCTGTTTATCTTAATTGCATCCAGAGAAACACAGATGTTTCATTTGTCTACTGTATGTTTCAATAGCCTCAGTTCTGAAGTAAACAGGAAAAGTGAGGGAGGGCAACAAACTTCAGAGACAGGGTTACCAAGGGAAACTGTAAAACTTCATTCTTTTAAGAAATTTGATTCCTACTGAGTTACTGACTAAACTGATCAGGGTGTGTGTGTTACTTGAGATTTACTCAAAGTCAGGTGTCTGGGTATGCAGTCAGTTATATTCAGTATGTCAGTTATAAGATGAAAGCAACACCTCTATCTTAAACACAAAAATGATCCACAATCTGCACTTCAAATAATTGTTAAATCGCAGTAAGTGATCTTGATAGTAAAGGTACCATGGTTGTTTTGTGCTTAATGTGTGCGTCTACAGTAAGTGTGAAAAAATAAAAATAGACTGTTATTTCCATACAGGATCATGTAGACCAAACATTAACATTTTTCTGCATAATATTACCTTTTACATCATGTTATACCATCATAGTGAACCTAGCAACCACCCTGCAATCACCTCAAGTACCACTGCCTAGCAACCACTTCCACATTTGTAACCTTGTAAACAACATAGCAACCAACATGATTAACCTAGCATCCAGCATAGCAACCACCATAGTGAACCTAGCAACGGTCTTAGGTACACTAGAAACAGCCTACATCCTACAGCCTACAACCACATCTACAGTTTTACATGATTAACCAAGCAAACCCCATGGCAACTATAGCGATCTCTCAAGTACCCTAGCAACTGAACCACTTTCAAAGTTGCCACCTTGCAACCAACATAGCAATTAACATGATTAATATAGCAACCAGAAGTAATCACTATGGCTGTACTAACATCCTTTATAAAAACCACTCCAGCTACCATAATCATAATACTAACAACATAGCTATCAGTATAATAAACTATTTGCTCCATAAGCAACTACACTTTATATTAGCACTCAAAAGTAATTCCCTGGAATTCCATTTTCTAGTTCATTATATAAGTTAAATATATTTTTATATAACTATCATATATGCTTGATTATGAATTGTTATACACATGTGCCTCAAAGCCTGTGAATGGAAAGATGTGGTTAGGTGGGTTAGATTGGAGACAGGAAGTCAGTGCCTACCCGCAACACATGTGTAACAATGTGTATTGTAAGTTTAGTGTTGTAGTGTAGTTGTACTGAACCTCCATATATGTATAACATATGAAACTCCATATAAAACTAGCACCCTGACCTAAATGTTTGAGGCAGTTTTAGGCAGTGGTCGAGGTCATCTCTATTCCAGACAAAACATTCTTCTCTGGGTAGCTGTTTGCTTTGCTTTAAAGTATTAGTTTAAAGGCTTAATTCCTTCCATTTTAGTTCTAGTTTTAGTTTTTTTCTTTAGTTCTTCAAATTTTTGTAATTTTTTTTATTGTTTAGTGTTATCAAAACTTTTTATCTTCTTCTACACTGAAATTTTATTACTACTATTTTTTTTACTATTTTGTTTTAAGTAAAATAGGTCTGTTTTTGTTTTTGAGTGTGAATGCACTCAAGCTTAGCTGCGCACGCCCTGGGAGATTGGTAATGGTCTCTTTTTCTTGCTGATTACCCTTCATTAAAGCAACCCTGGGCTGTGTGGTAAGTTGGGGCTATAAGCCAGTTGTAGCATGAAGTAGCATCTCAGTTTGAGTTTCAGATTGTTCAAACTCTGCATGAGGATCTTTGAAAGCCCACTACAATTCACTTACATTCTATACGTATCTGCTCCATCTCAGACACCTCTGCAATTGACTCCTTCAGGTCCTCCACAAATTTGAGCAGTTCTTCAGCACTCTGGGCACAGAAATTCAAGATCTGCTTCTTGTCCAGACCGGAGAATGGAGATAAGATTGTGATACCGTGGGAGTAATCTGATAATACATAAAGAGAGAGAGGTTTTTCTGGTTTAATCTGTCACACTAATAAACATCTGCCTGTCTTTGGCATATGCTTTCTGTTAAATGATTTAGACATATTTATTAATGACATACTATATATCTTTTATGATAAATTGTGAACCTTATAAAGAATTTGCATTATTCTTTATGTTCTTACACTCATTTTCAAACAGATGGAACTGCATGCCCAGTAGTCCCATGGCTTTACAAAATGAGTAGGCTGCAGAACTCTTTTTCTTTGGACACAGCTTCAGGATCTGTTGTAAGAAGCAAGCAAAGCAATAAGCTCTATTGCACCAAAAGATTACTTATTCCATTCCTTCACATTTAAACCACTGAGAGGATTTCCACAAAAAAAACTCTTACCACAATGAGGTCATTGAAAAGGAAGACCTCTCTCTGATGGGCGGCTTGTTTTTGAGCCTTGTTTACATCAGCTACTTCAAATAGTCTGCTGCAGCAGACAAGTCGCCTGTGGGGCACTGAGAGCACCTAGTGAGAACCATTGAATTTTTCAATACTCTGCAATACTCAATTTTACTCAAAATACTGTCACCACACCACACAGTATACTCACTGTCTTCATTCCAACAATGCTTTGTTCCACTTTGCTCACATAGGTGACATGATCCTCATTGGAGCGAAGTTCCCGCAACTGTATGCGCTCATAAATGCCTACAACCATATCCCGAGGTATATCAGCCCCATCATCCACTCCTGAAAAAAAAATAGTGAATACCAGTGAGTCAAAACATAAACATTTATTCTCAGTTATGTTGGATGAAGGTGCACACAAATGGTAAATCCTGTAGTGGAAATAATATTTGGTATTTATAAATGGCGTTTATAACAAACCTAAAACTAAAATGGATGTTCGGAATGAGCGTGACGAAATTTGCCATCCCCTCTTCCTAAATCATTCAGGTAATTTTGTTCACTCACCCACTGCCCACTCAGCATGCTTTCGTTTTTTGCGCAATCCTCCACCTCCCCTTTCACCCTCTGTATTTGCATTAGACATAATGCCACTTCTTTCTCGTCGCCTTCAGACCCACACAGGAATCATCTCATTACCATTTTATCATCTGTTTTTTCTCACGTATCTTACTATCCGAAAAGTTCATACAGGGGTGCAAGTGCCGACGTTTCTTTTTCATGTGGACATTGTGGCAAACAGTTGCATTATGATACTGGTAGCTAGGTTGTTATAGTAGTGGATATGGTAGCTTGAGAGGTTGCTAGAGGTTGCAGAGTTGTATTTAATGTCCTTGGTGTACATAATAACGAGTACAGAAGAGAGAACAGTTCCCTGTGCTGCTGAACATTGCCTCAGATTTGAGGTCCTCCAGTGTAACAAACTGGGAGCAATCAGTGAGGTCTGTGATCCAGGTCACCAGGTTTGGGTCTACTCTCATCTGCAGTAGCTTGTCTCTCAACAGGTGCTGAAGTCAACAAACATGATTCTCATACCATAGAAGGCAAATTGAGTTATAGTAACACCTTAGTATGCAAACATCTTTGTACATCTTGCCCTCACTTTTGGCAGGAGTATTTGACCAGCTATCAATCTGATTCCAGAGGGCTTTGGTTAGTTAGTTAGCGATATAACCTTCTTGGTTTTCCTTCTCACCTCTCAAGTTCCGGATGAAGTCCTCCAGCATCATCTTACGGTCAGGTTTGATATTAGGGCTGTACATATCTGTGTTGAGGAGAATGATGGCAAAAGCCAAGATGAAGATGGTATCTGGATTATGGAACTGCTGTACCACATCTGGATTACACATGCAGTAACGTTGGCTGAAAAGAGAAAATTTGAAAGAAAGATTAAAACCAATACAGTTGTAACATAATATCAATGTTAACAAGGCTTTACCGGCTCTAATAAAAGGTCTATCTACATCTACATTACTGACATCACTCACATCGAAGGGTGCCACAGAATAATCATAGTCATTCTCAGTTATGGAAAAATGATCAATCATTCATAATCAAAAAAATAAACTAAATAGAAAAAACTAAGATGAAAAATATGCAGTGCAGTAGATATACAGTAGTCTAGTTCCTGCCAAAATATTTCTGATTAAGATTAAGATATTTCTAAGCCTACATTCCACAGAGAGTGCTTCCACAAAAAACAGTTAAGAAGATCATCCTTCTGCCCACAGGACAGATTAGTTTGTTAGAAACTTCTGTAACTGTAACTATAAATATAAAACATTTTCAGAAGGAAATGAATGAAGGAAACAAGGCTTATTGTTATGAAAGCCCAACAAAAGAAGCTCCACATGGATAATTTACCCATCCAAAGCTCTGGGCACCAAAAGCCCTGGGTGCAGTGTGCAAAATATATACCCCTCCATGCCTTTTGTTTTGTACTTTACACTTGTCACTTTTCTTGTAACTTTGAGGCCTTGCTAGCTAAGTTTATTGTCCAGGCAACTGTATAGTGGCAAATTTGCTTATAAACCCAGACATAAATCTCAAAAATATCACAAAATATAATGACCCATTGTTTAAAAATCAAGGTCCCCAAAATGTGATGAAGTGTGATTGGGTGATGAAGTGTGATTATTGATTTTAAGCCAAATAAATAGAAATTGAACACAGCACCAGTATGTTTTTAAACAGAGAAAATGCTATCATCTGATGTAAAAAACAAACACATAATTTCAATGGAAGACCCTTACTGAGCAATCTAAGCTGTGCAGCACCAACCTACTGCATTACACCAAAAGATACTAGACATGTTACATTTAATGAAGCCTGAGTTTTGCTGGAATTGCTTACCTGAAAGCCTCAATTAGTCTCTCCACCTTCTGTGCCTCTCCTTGAACTCGAATGTGTGCCTGAAATTTCCTTAGTGCCTCATCCAACTCCATTCCTGAAAAGTCCATCTCATCTACCACACAACTACACACACATTTGAAAACACATACATTCAAACATGAGTATGCTGATTATGTTTACATTGCAATTATACTCAAAGTTTTCAGTTAAAGGCAATCTTTTCCAGCTTCTCCCCTCTAGAGAGCGTTTCAGGAACCTCAATCAAAACCACCAGGTTTAAGAATAGCTTCTTTCCTAAATCATTTTCCATAATTAACTCTGTGCCCTCTGAACCTGCATTTCCCCATTCACTATCACTACTCTTCCTACCTTATGAGTATATAGGGAAACACCGCACACTTACTCAAGCACATCTCGGTTGAAGGGCTTCTTGCTGTTGCCTAAAAACTCGCCAATCATCTGCCGACTAAGACCTTTCCTTTGAAGGAGGAAATGTGCCACACCAATAGGTGTGTCTGGAATGAAACCCCGAGAGATGAGGAACTGAAGGCCTTTGTCTGGGTTTCTGCATCAGGGAAGAAGAATAAAAACAAAATTCAGATAATCCTGAAGTCCTTAAGAATAAGATATTAAACATATAGTTATTTACAATGTCCTGAAGATTGTGAAGATTGAGTCTGTGTGTAGGCTGCAGGTTCCATTTCTGTTTGGTAAATCTATTGCAGATTTTCCTAATGCTTTAATCTATGTACTAACAACTATATCTACAACTGTTTTTCCTTTTTCATTAGTAGTAATTAAAACCACTAATTAAAACTCACAGCCTTCTATGTCTAGTCCAAGCCCCATCCATTTTAAGTGACAATATCAATACAATCGTCAAACTATTTAAAAATGTTTGACTGGACGAGATGCATTGGACGAGATGCATTCTTTGCAAAGCAGACAAACTAATAGGAAACACTGATGATTAATAAATTTTTAAGCCTACCATACCAACTTATTTATATAGGCTATTCATATGAACATGGCAATGGCAATGGCAATTTAATTGATATTTTTATGTTTTCTCTTCTCTTCTCAACACTAGGAATACTACTTGTGAACTACTCTACTACTCTCTTCTCTTCTCAACACTAGGAATACTACTAGTGACATTTATGCAATTTCACTACATGTTTTACCTTAGTAACTCGTCATACTGTACATAGTTTCATGTCAAATTTGGAATGCATTACAATGTATACATAAACATTTAGTATCTCACCATAAAAACTGAAAAAAAAAAGTCATAATGCATAATGGTCTGAAATGTCTTAAGTTAAACTGCATTTGCGTACATATCTGGACCATGGTCTACCTACTGAGATTATTGGTTGTAGGGGAAAAGTGATACTATTTCATCTAGGTCTAGGCACAATCAAAATTAGTTACAAAAGTTTAGTATTACTATTGAAACTCAAATTTATCAGTGGAATTAACTACCCAAATTAACCATGTTACTGCAGCCTACATACATGATGTAAACAAGATGTCTTAAAAAATAAACTCACATGTTAAAAAGGTTTAGGCCAATTCGGTAGAGACGTTTCCGCATTATATCAGTAGATAGAGTCGGGGACTTGCAGCTGACTGGGTTTTCACAGTGATAGCGTGGCAGACTGAGAATCATAGTCTGAAGTGCCTCTTTGGGTGAAGTCTCAGAAGCAGAGCGTGCAGAAGTCGATGTGCTGCTACTGCTCATTTGTTCTGAACTGTTATCTGTTATCTCTAATTCACTGTGCTTGGATTCCAGCACCTCTAATACTGGAGATGTTCTTACACCCCCGCTTACTGACTGTGGAGGGGGCGCAGAAACAGAGGACTCTGTGCTTTTGCTTGTATTTCTTTCCTCTGAAACCTCTTCTTTCTCTACGACTACAGGTACTGGAAAATGTTTCTCATCCTGTTGTAGTTGTTCTTTCTCAACAGTCTCTTCTTCGGTGGATGGGGGTGCAGGAAAATCTCCATCCGGAACCTCCACAGGCTCGACAGTAGTTGGTGCTTCAGTGGGTGCTACAGGCTGTTCTGCTGCCATATTATTCCCATTTGAATCTCTTGGACCTTCCCCTGCATCGCCCACTTGGACAAAGTTTCCCAGTGACACAGAAGTTGAGGATTCCATCACGGAAGATGACACGTGGAAGTTCTGGCTGTCAATCTGCACGGTCACATCCCGAAAAGCCATCATCACCTTGCTGGTATTGCGAGATACATTCTCATGATTTTCTACCTGTGTTGTTATGTGGCTTTGGAGTGCTGTTGGATTCAAAAGGTCTCCTTCTTCTCCAACACCATGGTGAGTCCGCGCTGAGCTGAAACTCTCACTGCTAAACTGATATGTACCACCATCTTGTAGAGAACAAATCGTTTTCAGGCTCCAATTACTAAGAGCATCATCGATAGACTTGGCCAGTGACTGAACTTGTTCATTAAAAGAATCCTCTAAGTCTGTAAGAGTCCCTCCAACAGTGGCTGGTAGGGATGGGGAACGTGCCAAGGGAAGACCTGCAAACCCACATCCGTCTGCCAGCGCCCGCTCAGCTGAGAAGCCCTCTGTATTTTGCACACGCACCTTGCGCAGCGAAATGCGACGTGGCAGGCGACTCTCTAACAGTGAGTTGCGGATCTTCTCAAAGTTTTTGCTGAGCTGGTACTGGCGGAAGGCAGTCTGGATCTTGCAGGCGGCACGGCGAGAGATGAGGTGGCCCCCATATTTGTGCTCTAGCATTTCGATCTGTTGAAGAGAAAGATGACAGAAGAAAGCTGTTTAGCATTGAAAAACATACTGAACTTCCATGCAAATCTTACAGTGTATGCAACACAGAGTGAATTAAAACAGTCAAACAAAATCCAAAAGAAATTTAACAACATGCTGTAAAATATAATTTAGAATATTGATTGTTTTTGTTGGCAGTGGCAGAATTTTCATTTTGCTGTGCCTACATGTTTGAAGGCTAGCTTTGTCTTCCTAGCATTTCTGCTTGTTTATCACAGGTAAATCCATGCCTCCCATAAGCAACCATTTGTCAGCAGTGAAGTTCTAGACCCTCTGTATGAAATAGGTATATGATAGGTAGCCTATAAGGGAAAGGATTTCAAATAACCTCATATTTTCATATATGTAGAAAGCATAAATGTGTGATCACTGAAACATGAACACAAACCTCTGATATCCGCCCAACTCGAATTTTCAAGCCAACATAATATATGAGTTGGTATAATAATAATGTAAGTTCTTTCAGAAATACAGCAAAACACATAGTTCTATTAATGCAGTTTTGTACTAGCCAGCAGTGTTGGGGAAGTTACTCAAAAAAAGTAACTTGTTACTTTACTTTAGTTACTGCTTTAATTTGTAACTAAATTACGTTACTCGTTACTCCTTTAAAACAGTAACTCACTACACTACTCGTTACTTTACTCGTTACTTTTTTTCTCCCTACCCATCCAGATTCTAGGCAGAAGCACAAACTATTTGTTACACCCCATTTACACATACATTTTCTCTTAAAAACGGACACTTTCCCCTTCGTTTGAGCCTTTCATTTACGCACAAACGGAGATGTCGCCTCTGAAAACGATTCTTTCTAAAAACTCCGGCAAAAGTGGAGATTTTTGGAAAACTCTGTATTCACGTTTGGGTGTAAACTGCGAAAAACAGATAAAACGTAGTTTTCCTGTCCGACCTGGGCGGACTGCTGTCTGGTGGGAGAACTTTGAAAATGAGGTGGTGGTTGTCCCGGAGGAATGGCATGAGGCTTCTGGTTGGCTTGTATGGCTCCTTCTTCCTACACTGCGGCCCATATGCTTAGCCTAGGTATGATGGCTCTTGACAGCATATTTATGCAGCTTAATGTAAACGGAAACTTTTTTTGAAAGCGATGGTGTATGCACGGAATTATTTTGGAAAACGTTTCAGATACTTAAGTATCTTCGGTTCTCTGAACGAAAAGCCGAAAACGGATAATATGGATAATGCATGCTTCATGCTTTATTCCGCTGAATTTAACTAACACCAACCCTTTGAAAAAGGCAGCGTGACGTCAGAAAGGTTATAATAACCCCTGCTTGCTTAAGCTCTGCCTCTTTTGCCATGCGCACCTGCGCCGGCACTTGAGGCCAAAAGCTATCCGTTTTCGGCTTTTCGTTCAGAGAACCGAAGATACTTAAGTATCTGAAACGTTCTCTTTCACTTCTAGCCGAAAATGGATAATATGGATCACTACAACCAAGCCTCAAGTGCCCCCTACGAAGGGTCCGAGGTGGGAGGATCTACAGGCAAAGGCCGTAGCGGTGCAGAGAGCACGCTCTCAGCCACGCCAGGTCTGGTGACGTCCAGCGTGTAAAAACGCGCAAAGGTATTGCCAGACGCCCAAGAAGCGCTATGGCAGATATCCTGAATAGGGACGCCTTTCCAAAGAGCCCATGAGGCTGCCACTCCACGAGTAGAGTGGGCTCTCACATAGTCAGGCGGGGGAACACCTGCCGCCTCATATGCGAGCCTAATAGCCTCGGTAAGCCAATGAGATAAGCGCTGAGTAGACAAAGGCTGACCCAGTGCACGCTCCCCATGGCAGATGAACAACTGATTTGTCTTTCTCACCTCCTGCGTGCGCGACAGGTACGCACGCAACGTCCTGACAGGGCACAGTGAAGTGGGCACGGTCCCACCTGACTCAGGTAGAGCCGACAGCTCGATAACCCTTGAACGGGGATCCGTGGAAAGCACTTTAGATCGCGAAAAGAAGTTAGGACGCAGAGTGACTCTGGCGTCCCCCTGCGCAAACTCTAAACAATCAGGGCTCACTGAGAGGGCAGTTAAATCACTGACGCGCTTAACAGACACTAGGGCCAGCAGCAAAGCGGTCTTTAGCGAGAGCAGTTTCAGACTGATACCCGTTAAGGGGGTAAAAGGAGCGTTAGCCAAGTCCCGCAGGACTGTAGCCAGTCCGTCGTGCGCGGAACGCCCCTGGAGAGGAGGTCCGCGCCCGCATTGCGCACCCCCGGCAGGTGAGTCACACTGACTGAGAGGCCCATCTGAGAATCTTGGATGCCAGCTGTGACAGGTCTATCGACCGCACGCCCCCCTGGCGATTCAAATAGGCTACAACGGTAGTGTTGTCTGTGCGCACAAGAACATGCTCCCCTCTGAGGAGGGGGAGGAATTCCTTTAGCCCAAGAAAAACAGCCAGCAGTTCCAGTAGGTTGATATGGTGTCTCCTGGAGGCCACACTCCAATTTCCCCTGGCTGAGCAGCCGTGGCAAATGGCGCCCCAGCCTGTCATGGATGCGACGGTGGTAACCACACGTCTGTGGGTCACCGCACCGAGCGCACCGCCCTTGGAGAAAGCTGTCGGTTTTCGCCAGTGTGCCAGGGCTATCCACATGCGCCTGGAGACGGTGACGACACGCTTGGGGTCCGACCTGGAGGAGATGCCCATCCGCGCCAAGCTGTGCTGTAGCGGACGTAAATGGAGAAGCCCGAGAGGCACTGCGCCCCCGGCTACGCATAAGAGTCCCGTCAGTCGCAAACACTGTCTGGACGTGACGCGGGCTCCCAGTCTGAAAAGGCGGAGACAATTCTTCACATCCGCGAGCCTCTTGTCGGTGAGCGTCGCTCTCATACAGCGAGAGTTGAGTCTCACGCCCAAGAATTCGACATCCTGAGAAGGGGAGAGCATGCACTTCGGGAGGTTCACCGCAAACCCCAGGGTGTGCAGGTGACGTAGCACAAAGTGAATGTGTGACGAGAGGAGTTGGCTGGTCTCTGCCAGTATCAACCAGTCGTCCAGGTAGTTCAAAAGCCTGATCCCCTGAGCGCGTAGGGGGGCGATGGCCGCCTCCACGCACTTCGTGAAGCATCGGGGCGCGAGAGAGAGGCCAAAAGGTAGAACTGCATATTCGTACGCCATGTCTTCGAAGGCGAAGCGCAAGAATCGTCTGTGCCTGGGAATTATGCCTATGTGGAAATAGGCATCTCTCAGGTCTATGGAGGCCATGAAATCCCCCTGACGGATGGCCTGGGCTACTGAGCGCCCCGTCAGCATGCGGAAAGAGAGGCGTTTCAGACGTCTGTTGACCGCTCTCAGGTCTAAGATAGGGCGAAAAGACCCTGTCTTTTTTGGTACGAGGAAGTAAATACTGTAACGACCGTCGTGCACGAGGGCTGGGTCCACCGGATGGACCGCGCCCTTGTCTAGAAGCTCTTCCAACTCTTGCCTCAGAACGGGAGCTCTGTCCGGAGGCACTACAGACTGCATAATTCCCGTGAAGGGGGGGGGGAGGTCTGTTGAACTGTAGCTGATAACCTTTCAACACCGTTGAGAGTATCCAGCGAGAACTCGTGCACCTGACCCACGCCTGCTCTAAAAGAGCAGCTTGGGACGGAGGAGACAGAGACAGTCGAAGAGCAATGCTGCCCCCTTGTGGCACAAGGGGGGCTGCAGTAGTGAGGGGCTCCGAGAGCGGACAAAGCGTGCTGCGCGTCTGAGGCGGCCACACAGTTAAACGCTGTGCATGTCTGACGCGTGGCGCCCGCGACGTCACATTGTGTGTAGCGCGCGAGCGACGCGTCGTGTGCACCCGCTCTGCGAGGTGAGAGAGTCTGCGAGCAGACGTCCCCGCCTGCAGAGGCCCGGGAGGGCTGATAGACAGAGAGGGTGTCCACCGACCGAAGCCAGGGCTCATTGCCCGGAGAGGGCTTATCGTGAGGGGGTGTGTGCAATGTGCTTGTACAAGTGCTTGTGGAAAACATGTTGTGTCCAACGCCATAGGAGGCGATGGGATCAGAGAGGACCGCCGAAGCGGCGAGACATGCCTCGGGCGAAACACCGCGGGGCAGAGACTCGGGGGGGGGAGCAGCACAGTAAGGCAGAGTCGTTAACGGGCAGAAACCGCGTGACGTCGTCTGCCGCACACACCGGAGCACATCAGGAGCGGTACTGAGGGCGAGGGTCCTTGTAAGAGATGCGGGTAGAGGGCTGTGCACGTGGGCGAGCGCGTGCGCGTTGCCATTGAGAGCCCTGACATCCCGAGCTCGGCTGAGCTGCAGGCGTGGCAGGCTCGGATCTCTTCTTCGCCGCTTCGCCGCCGCCTGGGCGTGCGTGACTGGCTACTGGGGGCGGGTGCAGGTGGAGTGACCGTCTTCTTAGGTAAAACGGGCTGGAGAGCCTTAGCAGCCGTCTTCATGCTTTCCAGCCGTAGGCGGCGGTGCTCCATAGCTTGTCCGAAAAGCGAGCCAGCCGTCACAGGCGCATCAAGCAGATGTCGTTTGTCTTTCTCACCTATGGAGGTGAGGTTGAGCCACAGGTGGCGGTCAAGAGTGACAAGGGAGCCCAAGGAGCGTCCCTGTGCTTTAACCGCGGCCCGGATGGAGAGGGAGATAAGGTTAGCTGCTCGTCTTATCTGATGGAGGGTCAGGTGAGAGGTCTCCGACGTCGTCGCCATGTCCTCCACCAGTTGTTCCACAAGCGAAGGAAGGAGGAAACCGGTGTTAAGCGCCCTCACTGCCTGTGCAGAGCAAATAAAAGCCTTGCTAGCCAGCCTCCGTGCGCTGGCACGGCTTAGAAGGGAGCTCCGGAGAAGCCGCCCAGGTGGTCGTTGAAGCTGGCGCCAGGCAGTCTGCCACCGCATCTTCGACCGGTGGTAAGCGAATCAGACCCAGGTCATCGGCTCCCGCCATAGCATAGAAGGCCGCCTGGCCCTGGAGGGGCGCGGCGGCTGAGAAGGGAGTCTTCCAGGCGGCAGAGGCGTCCCCTACTATGGTGGGATGAGCTGGGAGTGGTCGAGCTTGCGAAGGAGCCTGGATGCCGGTGAATGGGTCAAAATGGCGGCCGGGATCCAGCTGGGGTGGTTCTAGACCTAGCCTAGCTGCAGCTAACGTCGCCATCTTCGCTAGCTCACGGGCTAATTTAGCCGCGTGAGTGCCACGTGCCTCCGAATGGACGCCAGCCAAATCTTCGCCTATTCCCGGCTCATCGAGGAAAGTTGCCATTTCCTCCTCGTCCACTCCCTCCAAGACGAGGTCATCAGACTGGGGTGAAGGAGATCTGGGCGAAAGGGGTTCAGCGTCAGGGATGGTCGTCGCCTGCGTCGGACCCGTGGTGGCTAGCCTGGGATCGGCTAGTGGGCTAAAGGCGCTAGGTGCCAGCAAGCTAGGTCCTAGCTGCGTGGTTATCCTAGCCCCCAGGGGGCTAGCCCTAGGCGGTCCCGTCGGTGAGGAGCACGCGGCGGGGGGACGCCAGGCGGGCATCTTGGCAGGAGGTTCGGTCACAACGGGGGCCGAAACCGCCCGGGATCCGAACGCCGTGGAAAGGCCCTCGAAAAAGGACGCCCTGGCGGCGAGGGCAGCCGGGGAGAGGAGGGAGCAGGGGTGACACAGCTCCGGAGTCGACAGAGCTAGGAAGGCGTGGTCCGCCCCCAGGCAGATCACGCAGGCCGCGTGGCGGTCAGTGACCCGAGAGCAGGTCGGACAACGAGGAAGGTAAGTTGCCATCCAAGCGGTCTCAGGGAGATGTAGTAGGCTTGAATGTTCGATTCTTCAGCTTTTAAAAAAGCTTTTGGGGTGGGCTAAAGCCGAGTAGAATAGCTAGTGCTAAGAAAAATAACAGCGGAGCAACACAGAGGTGTGCGCATGAAATCGCAAAAGAGGCAGAGCTTAAGCAAGCAGGGGTTATTATAACCTTTCTGACGTCACGCTGAGCCTTGCGCTGCCAGCTTGTGCGTTGACGCAGATGCTTGCTGCCCTTTTTTTTCAAAGGGTTGGTGTTAGTTAAATTCAGCGGAATAAAGCATGAAGCATGCATTATCCATATTATCCGTTTTCGGCTAGAAGTGAAAGAGAACGGAGGAAAGAAAATATTTGTTTATCAAAATACCCAGGTATGTGTAAACGTAGCCTCAGAGTTGCACGTTATCTACCTAGCTTCCGATTAGCCAATAATCTACACCTGTTATTATCATAATGACTGACATCGCTAGCCTACTCAGTGCGCAAAATAGACTGAATGAATCGCTATAAACATGACGTGAGTCATACTAGTAGCTTTACAGTATGTGTTCAGGAGAATAACATCAGGCTACAAACTAAATATAGCCTATCAAAATTATTTGCAAGTGTCTGACCTTACCATAGGCATAACCAACTTTATCCGAATGGGCTAACTGAATCTGCACACAAAACGACATTGGATACATCTTGCATTTCAGTGGTTTTGTCACGTTCTCTATGCTCTCTCCTTCAGCTACAGACGCATACAGATCAGTTAATTAGGCTAACAGGTCATAAATAGTTTTACTGAACAAAACGTTAGTAACGCAGAAAAAGTCTGTTACTATAGATAGTAACTGTAACGAATTACTGATATTTTAAAATGTAACTCGTTACGTTATTTCGTTCCTGAAAAATATAACAAATTACAGTAACGCGTTCCTTTGTAACGCGTTATCCCCAACACTGCTAGCCAGGCTAGTGCTAGTGTTTAATCTTAATTTAATTTACCCCCAGCCGCTTGTCAGAAATAGCAATAAGCTCAGGCTTACTTCGACCATGATTAGAGATGGCCAATAAGTCAACAATGCATTCCAGCGCATATCACAACCAAAAACTTGCATTGCAAAATGCACAAAAGTATCTGCTGTGGAGTGAACACATGTGAATTGCTAGGTTTCAGACACATTGCACAACAAGTAAAACAATGGAAATGTCTAATGTATCAGGCTTCATTTGTACAATCTGATCTACAGAGCTGGATGGGTACCCTGATTAGCTTGAAGAAGAGGAAAAATGGTCACATTGAAGAACTGATGTGAGTTGTTAGTACTGTAACGTATCAGTAGTACTAAAGTATCAATTCATAATTCAAATCTGTTCATATTCATAACCTTTATGATGTTATCTTTCTAATGAACAGAGCCTCAAAAATGCTGGAAAAAACATTGCCTCCTTGCTAGAGGTAAACCTTGCTGTTACAAACAATGTTTGGATGCTGCAACAAACTAACATTGTGATCACTAATTGATATGGTGGCTAAGTGCCAGAAAGCTTAAAAATGCACAGTGCTTAACTGCTTACTGTAATGTCTGTAGGGAGAATTTTAAACGTATTCATCTTAATTGCAATGGCAATCAGATAACGTGAAGAATAAGAAGAATAAGTAACTACAGTATATTTAATAAGTGTGTTTCCATGTCTTGAGTTTGACATGTTGCTTAGAGATGATGATAAATTGTGACTGACACGCTGTTTCAAGGTATTTTGGGAATTATTCTGCGCGTGCACCAAGATGCTGGGCCTTGTGGTACACATACCCAAGAGTAGGTTCCTTGGTAGAGAGTTATAGAGGTGAGGGTCAACCTTGAAAAGGCAACACAGAATTGGTCACTAGGGGAGATGGCCTGATGTAGACATTATTAATACAGTGATGTAGTTGGTCAAGAGATGATTGACATACCATAGATGAAGATGTAAGCTGTACAGGGGTATAAAAACCCATGTTGCATTGTTACTTTGGACTACTGCTGTTAACGACTTGATGTAAGTCCCCGGTGCATCGTGAATAAAACTTTCTGATCCCTGACTCTGCCTGAAGACTTTTTGACTTAATCCTAATTTTTTGTACCACTTCTTATCAAGTCCAATGTTAAGTGTATGGGGAACAGGTATAATGGTAGGATTTGTTTTCTTAGACCCGAAAAATATATTAGATATCAGGCTTCTAAATAATGCATGCTTCTATTCGATTTTATTTGATTTCATAGATATTTGGCCTACTGATAACCCCTAAGTATCTTTGAGATTGGTATCTTCACCTTACACTGTAATTAAATTAACAGCACTGATACAAAGAGCATTGTGAGTTCTTTCACACACATCTGCATTTGATGTTCCAAGTAAGATCCTAGATCTACAAGTATGTTTTACAAACTGTGGTGCTCTCAATGTTGTCCTTTACTCATAGCTGCCAACACTCCCTTTTTCAGTTTTTTTTCTGTATTTCAGATATAGGTACCACCTGTTTTGTCATTTTTAACCTCTGAGGACAGTAATGTGTTAGCTATGAGCTTACCTTGACTGCTACATTTGTCATTCCCCAAGTTATTCACCAATACTGTATGCTTTAGTTTTTTTATGTTTACAGCTTTGTTTATCAGTGTACAACCACCCTTGAAGTCAAATTGTGGGAGACACTGACAAGGAGTGAGATGGCACGCTTATTTCCTTTTACAAGCAAAGCCGTCAGACATCAGTTGGCTGCTCATTTCAGATGTGTGTGTGTGTGTGTGTGTGTGTAGTGTGTGTGTGTGTGTGTGTGTGTGTGTGTGTGTGTGTAGGCTTGGGAGAGGGGGCTCAGGCCCACTGGTGATGGCACTGGTGATGGCAGGTGGGGCAGTGTTCTGTGTTTGTATGTGTGTGTGTGTAGGAGAGGGTGGTACACATACACAGGGTGGTATACATAGAATACAAAGAATTGTCTGTCAATTTTCGATTTAAAAATAGGGGGGACTCGATCACAGAGATCACTCAGCATTAACAACACAAAAGAACAGGTTGTATCAAATTCATTCTCTGGTCTCACTCACGTCACCATCCATGGTCAATCACTGTCTGTTGCCCCCTATCTCCTTCTGCTACTCTATAACAGTGTCAGCCAGCTCTTTCTACTCTCCCTGTTTCACCATATTGTCAACAGCAAGAACTTTGACAAGATTTGTCCCCTCAGCTATCACTGCACCAAACAAACTCCTGTGACAATCACCCTCCCTCTCTATCCATCTGCGTTTATGTTGATTGCTTTGTTGCTATGTTGATACTTGTTTTGTTCTGAAAGGGAAGAAAATTTGAGGGGGGTTGGTGGGGTATGTTTGTTATGCTGTTTCTATTCAGAAGTTTAGGGGTATTGTATAATTATCCTTGTGTGACAAATGAGGACTCTGTCAGAGGAGGCATTATTTCTGGCAATAACCAATTCGTAATGATAAACCCTTATAGAGTGGTAAACGTAATGATAATCACCATAGAGTGGTACAGTGGTATTTATTTGTGGATTTGGGTTTGCGGTAAGAATGTCTTAAAATTACACTGTGAGAAAAGCAAAAAAGTAATCTACAAATGCAGAATCCACATACAAAGTAATGCATATTTATGTTAAAATATCGAAAATATTCATATTTTTATTTATTTATGCAAATTAGATAGCATAAATTGTCTGATCAACTTCCACGAAAGTGAACAGTAAATCGCAAGTGGGCAGACCAGTCAGTTTGTCGCACTTGTTACCATGTAACTTATAGCAACGGCTTCCCCAGCCAATGACCACGAGTCGCCACTGTCCGACGTAGCAGATAAATATAGAGAGTGAGTCTGAGGCAGGGTCAGCATGAAGAGACAGTGTTCTATTACTGAGACAGTCTTATATTACTGACGTGAGCAACAACCAAGGATTTCCAACAGGTATCAAATAGATACACTCAAAGAGATACATTTCAGCAAATAAAGAAGGCAGTGGCCGTTTTTGGCATGGGCGAACGGGGCAGCCGCCCAGGGCGGCATTACGTGGGGGGCGGCACACAAACTTGGAGGGGGGGGGGGGGGGGAATATGTGCCGCGAAGCGGTTTTCTATGATAAGCTACCTGTGCCGCCCCTGCCTGCTGCTGAAGGAGCCGCACAGAAGCTGAGCGAGCCAAGAGGGGATGAGGGGAGGGGTTGGGGGCGCAGAGTAGCCTACAGTTCACCTCTCCCAAATGAAGCGGAGAAGACTTAACTATGTCAGTGACACCTGATCTATATTACAAATAACGCACATTTAATTCAAAATATTACTTAGGAAAAAAAAGAGAAAAAATATAAACACAGACCAATAAGTAGCACCTTTTTATTTATTTAATTATGTGAAATTGCTAATAAAAATAGGTTGGCCTAATAAAAACGATAATGATGTGGAAGTGAGGTTTGACGTTGAAATATTGGCAAGGTGTCAACGTTTCTTGAATCGTAGGCTAAAAGGTAAATTTGAGGACTTGTGAATTAAGCAGGGGAGGGTTGCTCAAAATATTACATTTGCCAAGGGAGGGTTATTTAAATTCCCCTGGCTCATAGGCTAAGTTCCTACGAGATGACTATCATCCTCCGGTGGACCAGTTCAACGGCCCCTTCTTGCTATGCTTTTTAAAACACAATAAAATCATAATAGGCTCTACAAACCATCACAGAAATTCTAACATTAGGCCTATTTAGTGAAACTTACCAATCACTTATTTTAGTGTGTTTTGGACAGTTTTTTTTTGGGGGGGGGGGGGGGGGCAGGAGGTACTTTCGCCCAGTTCGCAATTCAGTGTAGAACCGCCACTGAAAGAAGGTAATATTTTGTTTGGACAGTTTCCTGCGTGAATCTTGCAAGAATCATGCTTGATTTACACTTGACTCACAGAACATTTACTGGAGCGTAATTTTTTTTCAGGAGCAACCACCACACACTTGGGAGCTCTGCCTTTACAATAGAAAGAGGCCTGATATTTACATACATGCTAGTGTAGGCTAACAAGAATTATTAAAATATTGTAGGCTGTAGCCAACACCTTCTTGAAAAACCGGTCAGAACCTCTGCCTGATGACTATAATGGTCATTGTGTAGCCATTGTGTAACAATTACTAAATATGACACTAAAACCTACATTCTGTCACACCATAATCCAGAGAAGATTTATCTTGATGATAAATGAATAAAACAAAAAATGCACTTACATATAGGCAAAAAATCTAATTCAAAAGCAAATTACAGCCACCCAGGCCACCAGCTGAGCATGCATAGCAATTTTACTCTTTTAAATGACAATAAACCTAACACACATACCATTCAGGCTTTTGTGCTATAGGTGCATGAGCACAACGACAAACAATTTTTAATTGATTGTGCTACTGATAATACTGTGGCATACCTTAAATACCATTACTCTTTTATTGTCCTTTTATCCACCACTCATTACACATAACCTTTTACTGTGCAGTATTTAATAATGTGCAATAACCCACATCATATATTGCAATGTATTCTTTTGTACTACATTTCAGAACTGTGCACCTTACCCCCTATTTTTCTAATTGCTTTTAGAGGTAAAAGGTATAGTGACAGTATAAGGAATTTATTCATCCATTTACACTTTCTAGGCTTACATTGATTGGTTTACTGTCTAACTCTGTTCAGATGTTTAAGCGTGGTCACCTGGACAATTAACCATACCTGGCTCAACCAGGTGCTGTACACGGCTTCCATTGAAAACAAATTTCAAGCTTGACAAGCAAAATATTTTTTTTTAAGTTTCAATAAATTTTGAATGAATCACAATAAATAGAGCATCAATGCAATATTATGAGGCCAACATGTCTTAGGATCCTCAGTTAGGGATCCTCTTAAACAAAGAAATAATAACTTGAATTGTTTTTTGAAAGAATTAATGACTTAAACGTTTAATCCCTATAGACACGAATCACATATAATAAAATATGCCATCCAACTTAATGTACTTTTCAATCTTTTGAGTTGCAGGTTGCAAGAGCAAATTTTTTAACCATGATAAATTGTTCTCTGAGCCTCAATAATAGCGTATGCAAATTTGTGCATATGATTTTTGGTTGGACCATGCAAATATATGAGGTGTATCTTAGTGCTGCCAACGTCAAGAGCTCATTTCAGATTGGCCTTTTTCAGCCCGGCCATTTCTAGCTTGAAATTTACATGTAGAACGAGGCGGAAGACGGCGGTTGAAGTTTTTCTATGGTCCATTGGATACCGTAAGCTACCTAAATTCAACAATAACAAGGTAAATGTGGTTTGAAATTCTATGGGCACTTTAAGGGGTTTCCATAACTTTTCATGGGAAAAAGGCACATTATTAATGCGATTAAAGTCGATGGAATGTTAATATTCTTTGCATTTACAGTACTGCATTTCTATCCATGAATGTTGTACTGTTTGGCACACATTACTTGGTTTAGTGTAATGCTCATTTTTTACACAGTTGAAAAGTGTGTAGACATGTTTTTTTAATAAAGGCAAATGAGATGCCACATCTCAAGAGGTGTTCCTCTTACAACAAATGAATAAATAAATGAAATATAAAATGTGAATAAGCTGAATAGAGACCCAGCTAATGATGACGAGGATGATGGTCACAGATAAACCTGAATGATAAAAACTACAACATTAAAACCATGATAAAAATTATTGTAACTATTTCTCTCATGGGATCAAAGAAGTACTGTTTAGTTTATTTTGAGCCATCACAGACATCTACACTGGAATTGTAACTCATACCACTAAACCAAGAGAAAGGGAACATTATCAAGTCTCAAAGGACATACACACACATATACACACACACACAAATACTCAACTCTAAATTATATCAACATCCCTACCTGCTTGTTTTTGAGGTCAAGTGAGAGTTCATAGTCAGCGACAGACTGAGCATGGGAGCAGGTGATGTTCCTTTGCACTCGAATGGGTGATGCTGTGTGGTGCAGACTGGCCCTTCTCCCTGCAGCCCAACAGCTTCCTCCCCCTTCCTCTTCCTCCTCCTGCTGGGGTGGCTGCTGCTCCTCTGCTTGCTGCTCATCCACATTCACCTTTGCCTGATCTTCATCCAACTTTTCCTCCTCTGCTTTCTCATCCCCTTCCAACTCTACTTCCGTCTGTTCAGTCTGCTCCTCTTGGCACTCAGGGCCAACAGCTTCACCTTCCTCTCCTGTTTTTGTACATACAGTGCTACCCACATCTTGCTGTGTCTCTTCAGAGCTTCCTTCTCCTTCACACACGGCAGTGCAGGCCTCCCTCACAGCACCCTCTGAGTGGGATGCCTCAACCTCACTGCAGAAAGGAGGAGAAAATGCAGAATGTCAGGACTTTGTCTTGCCTCTGAAGGTGGATGGTGGGTAAAGGAAGATGTCGTCACCCTTCTGTGAACCAGTTTGGACAGGTGTAAAAGTGTATCTCCTCCAGATGACCACACGGATTATTAGAAACTCATCCAAAGCAGTAGACAACCTTTTGGGGTAAATTCCAAACTGACTGAATCAAGTTACCAAGCATTTTGGAAACTGTAACATTCCCTTTTATACACAAGTAAATATGAAAAATGAATGTCTATAGTACACATTATTGATTACTGAATACAGTACACTCTTCCTTACACTTATCCTTTGTGATTGCAGCCCTATGATGTTCTGACCCACTACTGGCTATAATGTTATTGCAGAACAACATCTTTGAAACTTTTCAGTCAGGTTTTATGGTGTTTCACAGCACAGTCTGTCCTACTTAAAGCAACAGGCCATTGTACTTTAATATTGAAATATGTTCTTTCCCTAACTTAGACGAGTTGATACATACCTGTCTCATCTCTCGTCACTCTGGTGCACGATGCTACTTTGTTAGCATTTAGCTAAGATTTGAGGATGCCAATCATGTCCCCTACAGTGCTTTGAAAGGCAGTACATTTATGGATGCTAATCATGTTCCCTACAGTGCTTTGAAAGGCATAATTTGCATTATATCGCAATGTTATAAGCACTAAACAGGTCTCTTCTGCTGAATCGAAACATCTCATTAATTTCAGTGTCGTTATACAAATCTAGGGGATTACTCCTGTCCCTAATTATTCTCTCCTGTCTAAACACTGTCTCATTGTATATCCTATGTATCATACATGCCATGTTGATTACAATTACATTACAATTACGGTTTTCGTCATAACTATAGCAACTAGCCCATATTTATGTAAAACTTACGCCCAGTCTTAGCAAGCAGAAGGCATAAGGCCTGTTGGTACAACCGGCGTAACAATCTAGTTGGAATGTTGAGTTGCGACCAAAATGGCTTAAGACCAGAGTTGGTGCAGAGTTGGTAATTTTTCAAAAGTTATTAGGGGACATATAAAACGGGACGAATGAAACATTGAGATTTTCTCGTAAACCATTCACAATTCAAACATGAAATTTGTCATCACATACAGCTCGCAATATTTGCCAGACCCAGGGAAAAATGTGTTTATACATTAGACCCGGGAGCTCATTTTTAAGGGCGGAAAGTAAATTCTCGTATACGCCAGTTTTTTTATGTCTCGTTTTATTTACAACATAATGTAGACTTATCATTTGTTTAACAACAGATGAATGGATAGTGTAATATACCCTACAGTATGAAATGTCAATGTTTTTTAGTTTGAGACAAAAACGCCTTTTGCTGAGAGTAGGCACTGTAGGTCTGCGATCAGTGCATTAACTTTTTGAAATAATAAGCGTTTGCAATAACTAAGTACTTGCTACTTACAAAGTATTTTATTGACTCTCTGTCCCTCCTCATCCATCGCCCTCCATTATCCAGGGTGCATTTTTGAACCAATATTCCCTGTTTATGCCCTTTACTCCACTATTTTGTTCCACTATTTCAGTATGATCACATATATATACATGTTTTCAGTATAAAGCATGAAAGCAACTTAAAAATATAAAGATATAGTCATAGGATGATAGCAGCCAAGCTCGTTTGAAAGGAGTCCGATAATAATTCCAACGACAATTTGTCTGTGACAAAGATTTACTACTTTAATATTATGAGAACTTGCCTGAAAACTGAGCAGTATTGACAAAAAAGGGTCTTTGTTAGATATATTACATAAAAACTTTTGTTAAGGCTTTCTAATATTTTATATTGTTTCATTTGTCCCACCCTAGTGCTTCAACCGTGCCATTGGTATGATTGAAACAAATGACCACTTCTATTCAAAGTTAAATTACACCTCAATCGTCGCCAATCTATATGAAATAACACAAGACTTTAAGAGACAACATATGTGAGTTGTTCTTCATATGTGATCGTTACTGTGATGTTGTCTGTTAAAATGACATTTAATTGCAAAGTGTTTCATCTGTCCCGGCTCTCCCCTACTTATAATGCAAGAAAATCCTGCAGTCTCTCCCATACCTTGACTTTTTTTTTTTTTTACTTTTTTTGCCTGTATGGGGAGTTTTGTAGCCAATTTCCTATTCCTGTGATATATCAAATAACACTGTAAACTTGAACTGTGCTTTGCTCATGCTCTCGCTGCCCACTCACTCCCTCTCTGTTCACTGTCACAATAGGTCTACACAAATGTGGAAGAATTGTTGACTATAGCTAACTTATGACTTTTACAGCAATTGTTGGTATTAGCTATATCTGACAAGATTTATTCGTGTTTTTTTTGTATTAAAACTTAGATATCTTTATTTGTAGAACTTGGATCAGATCACCATAAATGTAGCAGCCACACCACCCAGATTTACCTTATTTAATGTCTGACAGGTTAGCGAATACTTGTAAACAAAATAATGAATGATCCCACTTTTCCAAACCTCCCCCTTTTTTTTCCAAATTATCTAGATACTGCAGACTGAGTAACCTGTGTTAAACTGTATAGGTTAGCCCAGTCCAGAAATGTACCTTGTTGTCTAATAGGAATTGAAATAGTTCCCTGATCCCTGGCTAGTAAGACATGTTGGCCTAATAAAACTGGCATTGGTATTAGATATATCTGTCAGAATTAAATAACACTCATGCTTTTTAATTTAAAACTTGGTTTTTCTTTATTTGCAGAATGTTTAAGCTGCTGTGCAATTATATCTCAATGCATTTTGGGTAAAAGGTGACATCAAATGGTTGATGGTGTTTATGTATAGCAACAACTTGATTGCTGCACCTTGATTGGACCTTGATTGGAAGCAACCAGGAGCCTCATTTATAAAAACTTGATTAGAAATGATTCTGTCATTCGTTCATTTCTTCTAAGAACTTTTCTGAAATTATTGTAAGTGTGATCCAGAAAAACAAACTTGCACACAAAAAACCTTCATAAGCCAATCATTCGATTGTAAATTACAAATGATCAATACAAATATTCACACCTCTCCACCCAGAAAACACCCCCAGTGTACTAAATTAGCATACTGTATAAGATACGACCATTCTCAAAGCAAAGACTCTGTGACGATGTCAAGCTAAAAACTAGAGAATGTAATTCCAGGGAATTATGTTTGCATGCAAATGTACAGTGTAGTTTGCTTTATGTCAAAATGATATAGTTTTATAGAGTAAGTGGTTAAAAAGTTTCAATAGTAAAATTGTTTCAATAATTAGTTTAAATACTTTCAGTAGTTGAATAGGTTGCTTTGTTAAATAGCTTGTTTCGGTAAACAGTTCGATAGTTGAAAGTTTGTGCTAAAAATGCTAATTATGCTGAAAATGCTAACAAGCTATATATACTGACAGTGTTGCTCAGTGAATTTAGCTAATGTTAATTTGCATATGCTAAAAATGTTAACTATGCTAACAATGCTAATGATGCTAACAGTGGTACTCAGTGGACTCAGCTGATGTTAATTAGCATATATGCCTATGATACTAACATGCTCACTATAACTAACTATAACTAACTAGCAGTTAGCAGTTTCAATATTAAAAATAATAAGAAATCACAGTAGTGAATGGAAGCATTATATGGTAGTATTATAGTTTAAAACATTTCAATAATGTAACTTTTAATTTGAAACTGTTGAAACATGTGTACTGTAGGCCGAGGAAACAATGGAAGAAGAATCTGTAGTCTTCAGAGAGTCAGAGAAAATGACAGTTGGCCCAGGTGCACTTCAGCTCCACAAACATTATAACGAGCCCATTATGACTCATCCATCAATTGCCACTCTAGCTTGCCCATTTGAAGTCTATGCAGTCAAAATGTTTGATAGTTTAACAGCCATAGTTCTAAAAAGTATAAAACTTAGAAAGTTGAAAATACTATTTTGTATTTGTATTTGCATGCAAACTAATAAGCTGTACAAGAAGAATTATAATTCAACATTCTGCTCTAGGAGATGCAGATGTGAGGCAAAACGATATACCAATGTGGGTAACAATTTGAAAAGGGTTTACCTAGAGGCAAGTCTTCTCTACCTGCTCCATCTTCCAGTTGGTTCCCAACACCGCTTTTACACAAGATAGAGACCTTGTGTGGACCCTGGCCAACGCATTCAGGATGGCTATATGAGCATCACAAATGAGCTGCACATCTATTGAATGGAAGTTTTTCGTTTTAACATGTTGTTGCTAAAATTGCGGAGCTTGTATGGCAACATGGATGCAGCTGATTTCAACAATCACATTTGGGAACCCTGTCTGATGCAATATCTTGCTGTTCCTGGGCACTGTATGACAATTTAATAATTTATCCTCTTAACACTTTGGGATATTTTGGGGGTTTTGCTATAAATGTATAATGAATGTTCAATGATGACTCAAAGGTAGAGAGACACGTGTCTGGGTGGTGGGGGAGGGGCCATTTTGTAACGTGACATGGTGACATAAATTGACTATTTAGCACAAAACTTGATTTGGTAATGTCAAGCAGGTCAGTCTGGTGAAGCTGCCATTTTAGAGCATTTCTGTTCCCAAAAAAGTGGGAACCAATGAGAAACGAGCTTTCCCAACCAGCGCCAGTGAGGCATCTGATAGATGCAGGTAGGTTCTCCAATGAGCTTAGTCATGGAAGCCAGGCTATGCAAAAAGAACTTCAAGCAAAATTCTTCTCAATGATGATTGTGATATACCTTTCAATTTCTCATCGAGTCTTTCCTGTCACCAGGAACCCCAAAACAGATAAAATCTGTACCTAAATGGGTAATCATTTAGGTACAGATTTCGCTTTCGCGACTTGCACAACCTATCATTGCTATTTTGTGTGAGCGCATCGTTCTTTTTTCCGGCAGAAATGTACGTTGTCAAGATAGCAGACGGCTTTGCGCTTTGTCGGGCGAGTCAGTGAGAAGAAGGGGTGTGGTGCGGCGCATCGCGCGAATTTGCTATTATAAGTAAAAGTGAATTCGGCACTGACCATTAAAAAAACCTGGTCAGGAATGATTCGCGCATTGTTCAAAGGCTATTTTATGGGTGCTTGGTGCTTTGGGATATGGAAGAGTGCAGGCACACGCTGCTTCTTTCACCAGCAGGCGCAAGCAGCAGCGCATATGGAGTCATCGAAATATAAAATTCAAATGTACATCATACATCACACCATGGTTATTTTATTAAAATATATATTTTCCAACCTTAGTTGATTGCAGTAAGCACTGAGAATTAATAACAAGTAACTGACGGGCTATTTTACCAGTGGCGGACACATAGGGATGTAAATTGAGATCGAGAGAAGAAACAACACTGTACATATTAGGCTACACCACCAGAACATCATTTAAGTTAATATTTTGGTGCCATCATAATACATAATACGCCAGTGAACACTGCGCCGGACTTTTAAAAGGGATGAGAGTATGAACTCTTATTGGTTTGTTACATGCTACGCACCAAACACACACATGACTAATTCACTAATTTAAGACAGCCCATTTGAACTATACACCAAGCGCAATGTTCAGTTTTTCTGCAGGCAATTAGCGTTTTGTGCTGAGACTGCGCCCAAAGACAATTGCGCTTAAGACTTCTGACAATCCGCGAGAGAACGTGAAAATGGAGCCCTATGACTGAAGGTGATGGTAACGATGATAAAACTGCGTATCGGTACTTTGAGTTTCTTTATGTATTGCCTCAAGGAAAAAAGCATACACAAAGCTGAAACCTGACATGGATGTCAGAGACTTTTTTTTTTTTATAAATCTGTACTTTGAATCTGTATGAACACTCTAAAATCAAATATGTGAGTAAGATTGTTTTATAAATGAGGCCTCTGCAGGTGTCCAGATATAAAAATTGTATGTCCCTTTTTACAACAATATAGCTTATAGGTTAAAGTATTTTTTAAATTTAAAAACTGTAGTGAAGTTAGCATCACATTGGATATTTGACATTCAGATGTTCGCCAAATCATGCTGTATAATCTATGAAACTTTCACTCAGTGTTGTACAGACACACACCTTCATACTCCTTATGACAGACAGCACACTCCCATACAAGCTTAAGACCTATCCAAAATTTGTTCCTTTCAATTTCTATTAAAATGAAACTACCATGGTTTTATGGTAGCTGGGAAAGGCCATAATACAACACATGTAAAAGCTTAAAACACAAATGCAAAAGCCGACAACACAACACGATTGCAAAACCAAACACAACACTAATGCAAAAGCCTACGGCTTTCATTTTTTATTAGAAAAGATAATATTTTTATTTGTAGAGATCCTAAACTGCAGTTGTGTTTTACATTGTCTACTTCCTAATGCTCTCTGGGTAAAAAGTGAAATTATCTTGTTGAATAGGATATTATTCTGTTTAGCTTTGCCATTTTAATGAGAGTGCTCTAATAATCAAAAACACAAAAGGCAGCACTAAAGACAGTACTAAAAATGTATGCGATAAGGAAGACTACCAGACGAGTGTAACAATATTAATGTTTATGTACTACAACAAGTGAAACATAGTCATGTCACTTTTTACCCAAGGCATGAGACATACAGAGCAATAGCAGTTTATTAATGAGAGGATTTTCTGAACCTTCTGATAAAACCAAAAACACAGTTTTTGTTGTGTTTATATAGCTGACATTAACATAATAATATAAAGTCATGGGGATCCTTTAAAGGCAATTCAGTCAGGACCCAGAAAAAATGTCTAGTACTCATTAATTCACATTTGTGAACCAAAGAGGACTAATTCATAATTTGTATTAAATTCTTATAATCATCAAGGTACAACTTAACATTTATACACTTAGTTACATAACTGGGATAATAGATTTTAAAATAAATAAATAAAATAACTTTCCACTTATTGATGATGATGATGGTGATGGGCAGGTAATGATGTCTGGACTGGTTCGTTTCTTTTAACCTTTTGTGACTAGCACTGGTTTTTATTTAGTGTTTAGTCAGTCTCCATCTGTTTGGAAAGTTTAGAGCATTTTGGAATTTTTACAGAGCGTCTAATTTTTTTGCTTATGAGACACTACAGTATGTTACTCTAGCTAGGCCTAAATCAAGCCCTTCATCTTCTGAGACTTCTTTTGCTGACATCTTATGGCCGAGAGGGATCAGAGAGAAACTACTACACAGGCTTGAAAACACGATAAACAAAAAGATTCTGTATTAGCCTGGTTCAAATCGTACCTCTCTGGTTTACACGCGCTCATAATGATGCACACTGAAGTGAAATATGGTGTACCCCAAGGCCCCTGTTCTTCTGCCTCTACATGCTACCTTTGGGATCTAGTTTAAGAACATATGTCTTTCTGCTCCTACGCTCCACACTACTTGGAATTATTGTGATTAAGCTAACTCTACGGACCCATTGCTACTATAGCTATTATTATCGATTGTAATTTTACAGCATGACCGCATTGGGTTAGTCCCTTGGAAGTTGGGTTATTCCCTTAAGCCATGGTTTCTTCCTAGACTAATACAGGAAAAATACAAGACAGTTGCCTGTAAAGTGTCATGAGACAACAATATTGGAAAAGGCGCTGTATAAATACAATTTAATTGAATATGGTCTGAAAATATTTTGTAATGCATTGCACACACATGTATGCATCCTCTGATCTTTTACTGCTGCCTGAGAGGTGAGAGGTGGCTACGATTTGAGAAGTGTAAAAAAATCAACCATAGGGCTTATTGTGGCAAGATGGTCATAGACAATCTAAATCTGTTATTTGAAGATTTCTAGCCTTTTCCTACTCTGAGAACGTAATTTAGACATTTGAGATTTTAAGTTATGGGATTTAAAGTGGAAGTCCCCCTCTTTACAGAGAGAAACAGAATTTCAGTCAAGAGAGGCTGAGGATATTCCTCAATAACATTGTCAAGGTAGGTTTTTATTCTATGTCTGCACTACTGAAGAAGGGCTAAGTGTCAGTTTGTGTAGTAGCCTGGTGACTGCAAATCTATACCGCATGATATTCTATTTATGAAACATAGTGTTTCATGTTTATTTATCATTCCTAAATATTCTGAAACATTTGTGTATGGTTTCATCAACAGGATATGCACTCAGGCATCAAGAAACAAGATAATGTGCAAAAAATTACTTTTTAGAACACCTTCCCAATGCTGTCCAAAGTAGCCAGCCAAAAACCAAGGTGATACAGCAGATGGCAGACACAAACAAGAGCTGGTATCTAGGAATAAAACCTTGGGCTGAAGGGGCTAACCCAATTGCCTAGGGTCATTCAGAGGATTGAAATTAACAGTGTCTTAGACAGCAATAAGTCCATAATATGAATTGAGCATTATACTCATCCTAAAATAATCTCACATCATGAAAGGGCAGTCCAGCCACAGATTAAGTTCTGGACAGTGTAGTAGCAGCCAGACATGGTGATAAAGTCAAAGATTAAGATAAATCATAGAGGTGACATTTGAAGGTGACATTAGATGCCATAAAGAAAGGGTCAGTTGAGTCAGAAAGGTCAGAAGGGTCCCTCATGAAGATGATCGCAGTCCATTTAGAAATTCAGCAGAGGTGGTTGTGACATGATGGACAGAAAAATAAGCAAATGTGTATGTGATTCAAACTTCATTGATCATATGTTATTGTATTTGCATATATTGTATGTATGAATACAGGCTACAGTCATGTATATGTGGTGGAGAGGGAGAGAGAAAATCTAATATGTTTTAAGACCTCAATTTGATTTAGGACTTTTTAAGGATTTGTGGATCCCCTGATACAATGTGCTGCGGCTTTACTTGTTATATAAGCCTACAGTACGTCTCTAACTTCATGCAACTCAGTCTCCACCCTCATGCCGGTCAGACCAATCACTCATTTGGTCACACCAGTCGAGAGACATCATCTTTTAGGTCTACAACTGCACCCGTTTGAGTCTCTTAACAATTCAAGGATAATTTTTCACCACTCCTCCGTTAACAACTGTGGACTTTTCCCTCACCAATTTGTTGGCTTCTGCAAGTGCTGGCTTAATTTCCACACTGATATCAAACATCTGGCTCCACTTTCTTGCACACCAGCATCTGCAGGCTCTACTCCACTATCCTATGGCACAACCTTAGTTCTTTGTTTGCCATCTTTTTCTGTTTTTATACCCTCTCATCTAACATATCTACTGTGCCTCCTTCATGCAAACAGCTAATGATGGTGCTTGTGTTTTGATTATTCCAGATTTTTTTCAAGATTGTTCAGCATCTAGACTCACAAGCCATAATATCTGCTGCAAAGTTAGATCAGCCTTTATATCATTAGCTTCTCGGTAGCTCATTGGAATCTCGCCGGACTAATGCTGCAGCCGTGAGTCCCACAGTATCTGAGGTCACTCCTTGTTATCCTGGTCCTGTTGTGCAAGGCCAACTCAGCCAACACAGAGCCATATGGATCAACAGGGGGTTGTGGAAAGTGCATCTACCCTTTTCCAATATGCACAAGCATTTATACAGCACCTTCTACAATATTCTTGTCTCATAGCACATGAGAAAAAAACTCCCTTGTGTTTCCTGCATTAGTCTGGAAAAAACCCTGGGTAGATTCACAGCTAACTGAAGGGGATAACTCCAAGCAGCTAACCCAAGGGGCTGACTTCAAGGGGCTAACCCAACTGCCCAGGGTCATTTAGAAAAAATAAAATTAGCAGTTGCTATTGTAGACAGCAATTGGGCCATGCTGGTAACTTACAATCATAATAACTTTATTTTTGTTTTACCTTAAACGACCAATATTAATTTTAAAGAAATTACTTCATTCTGTTGCATTTGCTCAAAAGCAAAGATTTGTTTTTTTTCGTTAGCCCACCTTAGAGTTCAAGTCATGCTTCTGCCTCATAAGCCTGCTGACAGACTTGTGTGTTCAATGCAGTAAATTACTCACCAACTTGCAACGTCTCTCTTCATGACAACAATATTTGCCTCCATACCATCATTTTCTTTGAAGTTACACCAAACAAACTAAATTCTGAGGATGACCTGAGGCCTCCATGTCTTACCTGGGAGCACCGGAATGGGAGTCAACCTCAATAGCATCAGGGGCGGGGCAGCAGAACTGGTGCAGAACAGTTTGATTCCTGTAAATGAAAAACAGAGTATATCACTATCAAATTAACCATCTACAGCAGGATAAAACTTCTAAAATCCATCACTCACCTCCAGTACACCCAACTTTAAAATTAAATATGGCTTCCCTATAACAGTAAATGACAACAGTCACCTCTAGAGGAACACACTAACTGTTTCTATCTACTTTAGAAATAGATAGGATACATTTTCGGTTCTTCTCTCTGCATTATTTGGAATTGGGGTACTCCCATTATAACTCCCATTATACTTAAATTGAGGCCTAACATGGTCTATTGGTTGTGTATTTCATCCAACTGTGGGAAAGCCTAGATTATGTGGGCTGTAGAGGATTTGTAGGGAGATCAGTTAGCTCATTGGTAGGGGAGCTTGGGGTTGGTGGTAAGAATCTATGTAAAACTGTTAGGGAAATGTCAGAAGAAGATACTCTCTATTTACAGTATGTGTACCCGGTGAACACTTACTTGTTATCTGTTTAGACTCCTGGGGCCTCATTATACAATGTGTAAATGCGTGACAGTGTATATCTGCTGAAACGTGGAACAGTAAACTTACACTTCAGTCTGAGAAGCTGCACTTTATGCGTCTTGGCTTTCGGAATGCTATCCTTAGATATTAATACTCATTACGAGTGAAGCAATTATGGGTACACAGGTGCCGCAGCCTAAGAGTAACCTAAGAGAATTGGCATAGAATGTGCGCACGCATGGTTTAAAGGCTCACTATTTTCCAACATTTTTCATTTAATTAATTCGTTTCATACTGTTTAGGATGCTAAAATGAGTCATAACACGGCGAACGAACGGTGTAGAATGCGCCACCGTGGCCTATAGCGGTAGATACAGCATTTGCAATGT
This sequence comes from Limnothrissa miodon, assembly GCA_017657215.1. Taxonomy (NCBI): domain Eukaryota; kingdom Metazoa; phylum Chordata; class Actinopteri; order Clupeiformes; family Clupeidae; genus Limnothrissa; species Limnothrissa miodon. The sequence continues at coordinate 1,806,206 of JAGFZM010000014.1, forward strand.
TCAACATGCAGTGGTCCGCCTCCAATAGAATGCAGTGCAATACAATGCAATACAGCGGTCTTTAGAGGGAGCTTGTGAGAGAAAAAAGCAGAGCGTTGCTTAGCCCTGCTTTAAAATATGGATGACTAAAAATGTTTTATGTTTTAACTCTGATATAAAATAAAGTCAGAATGATAGGCCCTAGAAAGCTGAATAACTCTGTAACCCACCACCAAAACCTATTCAGTGGCCACTCAACATGATAGGTAAAACCTTGGAGTATTCATTTTTTTATTTTATTTTGTTGACTGCACCAACAGAACAAACAATAGATAGATGATGGAATGTATTTATTTATTTATTTGATTCATAAATTGCCACTAGAACAAACAAGAAAGTTCAAGCCATGAAAGTGCAGTGAGGGACCACTGTGCCACAGCATTGATTTAGATGAGAACTGGTTTGTTGCTCAAGTGCAGTGCTTAAGTGCGTTGTTTCTGAGAACTGTCAACATTATTTGTGTGACAAATAATGCATATACTGTTACTGTATAAATGCTGTAATCAAATCAGTGATCTGATTAAATATTTGTACACTATTTAATTCTCTGAGTCTTAATGGGAGAACTGCCATTATTTTGTAGTAACACAATAAAGTAGTTGTGTTACTACTTTTCCCATATATAGACTGCTGATCCTAGCAAAACCTTTCAGATGAATAGGTCAAACAATATTTTAGGTCAGTACTCTCTCAAAGCAGGAATGTCAACTTTTTGTTTGTTCTGCTTTAATTTTTACCATAGATGTTTTCTGTTTTCTGGCAAAAGAGGATAAGAAAATGATGCAGCATAAACAACAGACTAAGTGGGTAAAGTAGGGCTGAAGTAGTAGCCAGATTGGTGATTGTAGAGAAATTATGGCTTCAGGTTTTTAGGTTGGAACTGTGGAAAAGGTTGCTAGGGTCTCTAAGGTGGTTGTTGCTAGGATAGTTATAGAGGTTAATTTGCTGGTTGTTTGGTTAATCATATGTGTTGCTATGTTGGTTGCTAAGTTGTAACTCTTGGTAAGGTGGTCTATAGGCTGTTGGTGGTGTAGTTATGATGGTTGATGTGCTGGTTGCTAGGTTAATCATGTTGGTTGCTATGTTGGTTGCTAGTTATAACATTAGATGTGGGTACATACGTGGTGGTTATTACTAGATGCTTCATTTCTATGGTTGCTATTAGCAAGGGTGTAGATTTGGCATGGACGGAGGGGACGTGTCCCCACCAATATCCAGCAATCATTGTTATGTCCCCACCAATATTATTTGGTCACTTCAAAAAAAAAATATTAACGATTGGCAAACGTCTCATTCACCTCGCAGCGCAGAAAGGGTAAAATCACGTTCACTACTGAAGCGCTGACACATACAACCAACGTGATTGGCTGTGCCCTTCCCTTCTTTCACGTGAGACTCTGGAGTTATTTGGTTGCTAGGAGCGCCAAAAACTGGAAGGTGAAGCGAGTGAGGATGACAGCGAAAAAGAAAAAAGTAGACATAAGGAGTTATTTCTCAAAGAAAGCTGTAAGTCACAATGGATGATATAGATGTAAAACAAATACGCCAGCAGTTTATCTCAGTTAATGAGAGGCGAAGGCATGTGTTTGGCTCCTTCATATAGGCCTAGCTGTTATGTGGTACTAGCAGTCCATGTCTTGGAAACAGTAGTGTTTCCAATTGAAATATCAACAGCTGACTGATCTACAACAGTGTCACACAGAGACTAAGACAAAACCTTTTTAATAATTTTATGTACAGTATCAGTTAAGATGTTTGGGGGTGGTGGTGGGGGGGGGTTGTGGGTGATGATGATTAGGTCCCCACCAATGCCAAGACCAAACCTACGCCCTTGGTTGCTATGATAATAGAGGTAAGTGGTGGTTTTACATGCCTTGGGGCATAGTTCATGACAACTTACACTTATAGTGGTGGAACAGTTAAATATGGCAGAGTAGTTTAAATAGTTAATTACAGTGAATTACTGAGGACTTTTTTTTTAGAAAAAGTTGTGGGCAGAGTAAACAATTGAACAGGATAGGTAGTCTTATGAGTCCAATTGTATATTTAAAACCTGAGACAATGACAGTTGGTGCAGCTGACCAGGACACTGCCAAAGATACAAAGGTGACAATTCTCTGAGAATACCTCTGCATGTGTAATCATATTTCATTAATTTTAATAAAATCATTGTTTTCTTGTTTTAATTGTATAAGGACAAATTAGATATCATTAACTGCAACTGCCCCATTGTTAACTTAAAGACAAATAAATAAATTAAAAAAAATATATATATATATATATATTTAAAATGGCTTTTACAGCCATTCGAAAAAGTGCTCTTATAGCCTACGGAGACTAGTAGAGAGATTGTTTTTATTTTGTTAGGATTTTCTGAGATTATTTTTTGTTAGAGTGTGTGTTGAATAGTGTAAAAAAAACAACATTAAAAGGATGAGATCATTTACCTTCATGACCAGGAAATCTCTCCTACTACAGGGCAAAAACTAGGCTACAACACAGCCTGGCAGTTCACACAGAAATATTTTAAAGCCATCTTCAGTAATAACTGAGAGATAACATTGCCTTTGATGACCAAATATGATCTTTCTGACAGCTTGCACCAAATGCAGGCTGAACATACAGATGCAAATGATGTAGCCAGACCTGAAGAGCTTCAGCCACTGCATTATAGGACATCCTTGAGTCCTACATGTCTACATTTAAACTACTGCAACCCAAGGTCATCAATATGGGGCCATGCATTTTATATTTTGACATTTCAGAAAAAAACGTGTTTTCATAAAGACTTAGTATGTTTGATAAATTCATGTTCGAGCTTGGCCTAGGTTACAATTCTAAACGGCATCCAAGAATTTAAGCATATTCTATGCTTAGGACAAGTAAAATGGCGTTGCACATAAGCTCTCTATGAAAAGTAATAGAGGTCTATTGCGGAATAAATATTTACAGTAGGAATCAATAAGCAGGGAGATAAGACACAGAAAGAAGATTTACTCACTCAGCTTTCCTGGCAAGACCTAACGATCTCCCGAGCGTCGATGGCGTTTGTGGAACCAGAGATGTGCTAGTAGGGCTCCGTTTGTCCTCCTGCACAAATACGGGACTTGGCTGACCGGTTTTTGGAGATGGTGGGGAGGTAAGCACCAACTGCAGGTGCTGCGAATTATGAAGAGTTGGTGGAGGTGGAGCTGGAGGCTGCAGTGGTTGAGACTGAAAGGAAATTGGCTTTAAGGTCTGACCTGGAAGAATCACTTTCCCGGGGGCTGACTGCTGCTGATGGTGCACCGGCGCTGGGGTTGTGGGGCTTCCCGGGGACGGATGATGGTGATGGAACAACTGGTGCGGTTCTCGTAGTTGTCGGTTTTCGCCGATCAAATCCTCTACCTTTCGTTCAAGCTCGTCAATTCTCTGTCGCTGCGTCTGAATGAGACTCTGCTGGTTCTGCACAATGGTAGTCAATTCCTTCAAGTACAACACTGCTTTCATGGGATTGTCTAGAAGGCTTTCCATATCGTTTTCCTTTCTTTCAAGAAGCAGCTTCGTTTGTTATTCAAATGATACGGCAAGTGACTATTTCTCTCTGGTTTACAGTCGATTTTCAGCCGATTTTCAGCCTGTGTCGGCTTTGCCTTGTCCGGATGCGGGAGCTGTTTATGGAGAGGCTGCGGAATGGGCTATCCCACTATGACCAGACGGGGGAGTGGTGCTGATGCAGTTGATAGACTAGGCCTATGGCCTTCACAATAAATTGGACTACGTAGGCCTATTGTAGCCTGAGGATGATGTAAGCACCAAGGTAACACCAGAAACGCATATTAAGGCTACGACTGCAACTGTTGCCTACCAAAATATTTTAAGTTAAAACGGACTTAGGTTTTTTTTTGTTGTTATATTGTATGAGGATAAAATGCACTTGACTTTTCTTTTGATGTTATTTGGGAATTTAAGGTAGGTTGAGTTTAAGCCAAACAAAATTAGGTAGACAATTTATTATAAGAAATGTAAAAATAACATTGGGACAGCGAAACATAGTTTAAAACAGCTAGACCCATGAGGGTGATTTTAGTTAAATGCTGTACTTGTAAGCATACAGTAGGCCTACACCAATTTTTCAAATTCCATTTTTCCTTTTCTCTTTTAGCCTACAATATTAAAATAGGCCTAACAATGTTGTTGGGGCAATTCCATGTTATTGAGATAACAGAACATGAGTAGGCCTACGCTTTAAAACTATTTTTAACCTCAGCATAATAGCCCTCTTAGTTTAAGTTATAGTTATAGTAAAGTTAAAGTTTTATATAAGAAAACTTTTGTATAGACTAGTCTTTTGCATGAGATTACATTGTATTATAATAAGTTTGTGCACCCTCCATACATTTATACAGTTTGGTTACAACATGTTTAAGAGATATGATTTTTGACCATAGACAGTATAGACTGTAAATTATTAATCTACAGTTGTTATTTATCCAGTAATTTCTTGATGAAAAATTTAGCTCTATAGAAAATGTGTCAGAGTAACATTGAATGAATGGTCTGAACACATCACTCCAACCCTAATGCAATTTTATCAGTAAATGCAGTTACTACGGTTTAACACCAAATATACCGTAATTTCAACATACTGGGGGCTTTATGCATTAAAATACAGTGAGCGAGAGCGCATAACGACCCTTTCTGGGTAATTTGTTGCAATGGCTTTATTCTTTTGTTTTTGCATTTGAATTAAATTGGACGTGGCTTGACATGATAGGATTCAGATGTTCATTTACAATGTGGAAATGAAAGCTTTAAGCGAAAGTTCTACCAGGAAGACTCTATCGTTACGTCATTAATTGCATGCCCAATCAAATGAACTCACCTGTCTTGTAGACCCGCCTAACAGGTACGCTCTTGCTGTTTCAGGCTCAGCGAAACGAAATTCCCTCCTCCCTCCCCACCACCGCCAGATGGGTCCCTGTCCTCTGTCCAGGGGGAAGGCTCCGCCCCCTGCCAGCTTTAACCAGGCAGGATCTGCTGAGTCCGGATATGCGAAATCCTGGATCATGGACGGGGCCTATGCCAAATCTATTTTGCTTTGTAACCAAATCAGTTATCTGATTAAATATTTGAGTTATCTGATTAAATTTCTCTGAGTCTTAATGGGAGAACCACCATTTCCAGCAGATTGCAAGAAACTGCAACTAACTTTACAAAAATGTCTGGGGAAAAAACCCTCCAAACCCACAAATAGCTGTGTACACACACACAAGATAGTGCTAGAGCATTCTATTGTTGTGAAGGCCATTACATGAGCTGTCCACACTATGCACTACTCAGATCACTCACATCTCTAATGCGCAACACATAATTGCTGACAAAATCTGTCCCAAAATATAAAATCCACTGTTTCAATTACTGCCAAAGTAATTTTAAAGTACATAACAATGTACATAAAAGTATAAAACAATTCAATTCAATTTTATTTATATAGCGCATTTTTACAAAAGGCATGTCACAAAGCGCTTAATACAAGAGGCCCAATGAACAACAGGGGCAAACAAAGTACATACAATTGAAAATGTGTTCTTTGTGTTCAGACCCTGTAATTTAAAAGGGGTGTCTATGTCTCAGTGCCCCTTGTTTTGAAGCTAATACTTATTTTATTGATTTATTGTTGAAATAGGAATTTTTGAGGTTCCCAGGACAAATTCAAGGAAATACCCTGTTTTCATCTCATAGTTTTGTTTACCACTATTTGGTTGTTGTAGGCTACCACAGTTTTTTTTAAACATTTACTCATATCTGGAAAATAATAATAAATAAAACACATGTAGCATGCCATTAGTGTATGTTATTGCTGGTGTTGATTGAGGTTGATGAACACTCATACTTTTCAAGCAGTCAGGCAGTTGCATATGCCAAAGTGTGGAGTGACACCGTAATCTCTCTCCAACCACAGGACACATTTGTCCTGTCAGTCTTTCTACCATCTCTTCCAGCCCTTCTCTGAAGATTAATCCTGGACAGTGAATAACACAACTATAAATAAAGGAGGCTTTGTGAAATGTAATACTTGTTAAGTAGCTGGACAGAGACAAATATAACACATTACACAGGAACAAAGACCCTGCATTTCTCATCACTTGATCACAATAATTTCACAACTATATGAATTATATATGTACTTAATGTCTCTCTTTGCTCCAGTTTTGGATACCGACAGTCTTTTTGTCCTTACCCTTATTGTTGACAGTCGGGATGAAAAAAATGTAGGATCTCTTATATTGCAGGTCTTCGTGAAGCTGTGAAGTCTTGTGAAGGTTGCTTAAGTTTTGCTAGAAAAACTCAACTGAACACTGTCATATGTATACTTATGTCTCCTATGTGTATTATTGATTGCTTCTGATGAACTATGTCCTGAATGCATGGGGATACAAAACCATATGAACTACATTTATGACAGCAGAATTAGTGGGATGTGATTTAACTGTTAATGTTCTGTATTTCTTAAAACTTAAATTACAATAGATAAGACATACGTGTTAGCAGAAAGTTTATTAATAGGGCAAAAAACTGACAATTAAGGTACTGGCACTTCTTTAAACATCCGTTTGAACATCTGGTACTCTGAACAACCCAGCAAACTTTACCTAAAATAGCCTATATCAGTTTAATTTCTTGTATATAAGCTATATGCTTGCATGTACCATGTCTATTATAATAAATCTTATCATGTGTATAACAGACAGGCTTTAGGATGCACAAATATTTGAATTTCCATATTTGACATGTGGTCTAGGCATGTAGCCTATTCTTTTCAATCCAGAAGAATGATATTTTAGACATTTATTAGGCAAATGTGCAAAATACTATTTGGAGAAATGAGGCTTTACTTTTGCTTTACTGTAATGACCTAAAGCTACACTTACATTTCAAGGGGCAAAGAGATTTGACTCCTGACAGTTCTGCTGGCCAACTACCAAAAAAAGTGAAGTTAAACTCACACTACATCACATATGCAGGATATATACAGTAATTGGCCATTTTGCGGCTTCATTGGAGAGGTTGTAGACAATCAGTTTACTACTAAATGAACTTTATAATTAGCTGTATTTTGCATGCTAGTCACTCAAAAAATATGTTAAATAAACTGATGTTTGATTACCCTGCATTAATGGCAACATTTACTATATACTCTCATTTTCTTACTTTGACTTCAGGCTCTTGGCACAAACAGTTTTACCCTTTATAATCCAGTTTACTCATGCAGCATGGAGGTTTTTTTTTTTTAATAATTTGAAGCCATGATTAGTTCAGTATTTTGCCTTCATTCACTCAAATCAGACTTTTTGGTTACATCTTAAAATTCTGAAATTCTCAACATAGAAATTTTGAAACAAACTTTTTTTTTTTTTTAGAAAATTACATTATTTAAAATTTTAACGTGCAATGTTATTCATAAATAGGCGAAATACTGCATACACCAACTATTTGTATAATTTGTTTATGAGTATGAAATCAAAGACAATTTCAAATAGCTTCACTTATAGTGTTGTGTTCAAGCTACAATTAATGCATTAAAAATAATGGTTTGTACTCATCGGCAATACTCTTTTTAATGTATTAATTCATTATGTTTCTTAGATGATAACACTGAGCTGGAGTATATTTTAATGGAATATGCCATATTAATAGAGCAGTATAGGAGCCACTGCTCTTCATTATTCTCCTCTTCCTCAGTAGATATCTGGTTAGTCATTGCTTATTGACCACCTGCTGCATCAAACATTTTCTTCCTTCCTTCCATGCCCGACATAGCCTCCACATTCTTTCGCCAATCACCAACCTCACTTGTCAATACCTATGAGAAAACACTGGGGTTACTACAACAAGGGAAACTATTTTTAGATCCTAAATCCCCAAGTCCACTTTAAACAGGTGCAATCATATTATATAACAGAAAGACAAAAAGAATATGACTGGGTCCTTGTGATACCTTCTCCTGTTTGATGTCTTCCTTTTTGACAGATTTTAAGTTGGCCCTTAGGTCCATGGATCCTTTATGTTTGGAGCCTAGTAGAGCTCGCATCATCTCATCTGCTGAAACACGCACCTTCCTCAGGGCAGGCTTTTTAAATTTCCCTCCGAGGTCCTGCACCTTTAGCTTCAACTCACGGATCTGGTACACAATCCACAAATAATCATTACAAATAACAATGATTTTAATATGCACACACACACACACACACACACACACACACACACACACACACACAAACATGGCCAGAATTTCTTTGGTGTTAGTTTTTTTTGCCCATAACTCACATCTTTGTTGTGCTTTGACACTTTTTCTTCACAGTCATAACGTTCTTCATCAACCTCATCTATCTTTGCATGGAGCTGTTCACACAGCGTCTTAGAAGAAAACAGTTGTATGAAAATGTTATTTGTAAAACAAATTTACAAACAAATCTAAATTGCTAATTTTATTAAATGTATAGAAAATGTTATTTCTACCTCACATATCTGCTGTCAGTCTTGACTTATTGGTTTTACAGGAGATAATAACACTGACAAAATTTTGCCTAAAGAAGTTTAGAAGGTTACCAGTTTTGCAGCCACTTTAATTCACTATTCACTAAAATTTACCATTCATTAGACTACCTGTCAGGGATGGACTGGCATACCGGGCATTTTTCTCCAGTGGACAGACATGTTTTTGTGCTAATGCAATTATTTTATTATTTCTGACTGCAGCAGCCCAACTGCGCATATATTGGTGCCCCTTTCTCTGATTGCAATGCATTGTATTACATTGCATTGTGCATGATGTTGGCATCTGTAAAACTAGTTAGAAAGACATTGAAGAAATGCGAGGGTGTCACAGAGAAAGAGAGAAACACAAAAAAGTAAACCAGCCCTTCAGGGACATACTTTTCTGCAAAATGTGTCACAGGCATGTTTGCTAACAGAACACCTGGTTATTCCTTCTTTCTATACCTTACCCAAGACCCATAAGAGTCTGGACCAACTGCCAGGCTGGCCAATAGTGGCCAGTATTGGCTCTATTACTTCCAGTTTGTCTACATATGTGGATTACTTTATTAGGCCTTTGACAGAAACACTGCCTTCTTTTACAAAAGATACTGGACACATTGTAAATGTTATCGAATCTATTAATTCTCTTAAAGATGAGGAACTGTATCTAGTGTCTTCTGACATCAATGCAATGTATACGTGTCCATACCACATGATGGAGGCATGGAAGCACTTGATTACCTTTTTCAAGACTCAAGGAGTAATCCATCCAAGAAATGTATTTTGGAATTGTCTAAATTAGGATAATTCTTAAGCATAATTATTGGGTATTCCAAAAAACGTTTTATATTCAGAAACATGGAGTACCTATGGGTAGCTCGTTTTCACCTTCCTTTTCAAATTTATATATGGGTTTATTTGAGGAAAAGTGTATTTACTCCAACCACGCTTTCAAAACGAACCTTTTTCTATGGAAGAGATATTTAGACAATGTATTTTGCCTTCTGAATTTACAGAGTTTTTTACATACCTAAATTCATGTTCAGAATTCATATGATTTAGCATGGATTACAGTGATACAAAACTTAGTTTCTTAGATCTGTGGATTATTCAGAATGGGGAATGTCTATACACCGATCTTTACAGAAAACCTACAGCGAGAAACTCACTATTGAGGGCAGACTCGGACCATCCCTTACCGTTAAAAAACAGTCTACCTTTTAGCCAATTTTGTCGTTTAAAACGGATAGGTCAAAAACCTGAAGATCTAACTAGGAATATGACGAACATGAAAAATGATTTTAGACAGAGAGGTTATAAAAACTCAGTTCTAAATGAAGCAACTACAAAAATAAATGGGATACCAAGAACAGATCTACTAAAAAATAAACAAAAAAAGAAATCCGATAGGCGCATAATATTAACAACGGAGTATTGCAGAAGCTCAAGACAGTTAAAATATATCATAATGAAACACTGGTACATATTAGAATCAGATTATGATTTTAAAAATATTTTCAACGAACGACCACTGGTGGTATATAAAAGAGGAAGAAATTTACGAGATCAGCTTGTTCACTCTTATCTGTCTCCAGAACTAATCTCGTCCCAAACTACTCTAGCACCAATCCCAATGGTAATCGGCGCTGTGGAAGCTGCAGCCAATGCAGTTACACTTATAAATGTAGTAGCTTTAAACATCCACATACGGGAAAAGAGATTCAAATTAAAGGTAAAATCTCCTGTAATACAAAATCTGTGATATATTTAATAACTTGCCCCTGCAGAATATCATATGTCGGCAAAAAAAGACACACATAGCCGAACATAGAAGTACCATTTAATGTAAAAAATTCAATTATCCAGTAGCAGCTCATTTTGTAGAATTTAATCATCCTATTTCATCCCTCAAATATATTGGTATTGAAAAGGTATCTTTACCTCTGAGAGGGGGTAATTTGGATAATATGCTCTCTAGGAGAGAACACTGGATTTACCATTTAAAAACGTTAACACTGTATGGATTGAATATTGAATATGATCTTAGATGTTTTCTCTAACCTGGATGTTATTGATTATACTGAATGTGTTATTTATGATGTTCATATGAATTGATGTTGTAATTTCAATTTGTGTAATTGTTATTTAACTTTGATTGTGGTCACGCCTTAATTGGACACTTATTTACCAATGAGTGAACATTGAGCTCAGAGGCATCAGGTGTGGACAAGGTTTTGTAGGGGAATAAATGGGTAGGGGATCTGTCATGATCCATTCCAATGTGTCCGCTCCTTGATCCATGTTTTGTCTTGACATTGTCTGTAACCCTGTGTCTGTGCCTTGTGTTCCAGTTCATGTTTTCCATGTGTCCACCTCCTGCTGGCTGACAGGGAAGAGCTTCCAGTTGCCTGCTCTACAACTGCAATCACTCCCCTCGTCAGCTCCAGTACTTAAGCGGTGCCTGATCTGCTATTCCTTGCCAGATTCTCGCCTTGCTTGGAGGTTTCAGACTCTTGCTGCCAACCTGCTGGCTTTTTTGTCTTGACCATAGTTTTTTGTATTTTCTGGATATCTGGATTATCTGCCTTTTGCCTGACTGTGAGTGTGCCTTTTTTCTTGGACTCTCCTGTGCTTTTGTGCCTTTTGTTTGTTTTTGGACTTTGCTATGTAGCCCATGCCGTGACTGCCCATGGACATATACACTGCTTTTGCCTCTTGTACGAGGTTAAAGGAATACTTTTGAGTTTTTTGAACTTTGCCTTTTTGTATGTGGTTTTTGTGCATTTTGAGTTTTTGGACTTCTGTTTTGGCCAACGAACTCTGATTAAAGAAACATTTCATTTATTTAAGTTCTCCTGAGTCTGCTTTTGGGTTCTCAATCTCATTAAGCCTTCCGGCCCTGACAGGATCTTTCTGTTTCTGAAACCTGAAGGCCAGTAGGCCAAAACGTTGTTTCAGTCAATAAAAGAAGACCTGGAGCAGAGTGTGCGGCGCTTTATTTTCCATTTATGAAGTCTAACCTGTGGCCAGCACCCCCAGAGTAATCTTTGGTGTGCGTTACTCTTTATTTTCTATAAATGTTTCCTAACAGAGCCTTATAGATGTGGTGGTGGTGGTGTCAGATCTGCTGTACAGACAGCAGGGTAGAGAGGGGGAAAGAGGTGAAGGATTCAGCAGGATTATTTGGTAAAGAGAATTACTTTCAAAACACTTGCTGACCATTGATTAAACTAATCTAAACAGAAGTGGTGCAGCCGCTTATGAAAGAATGCATTGTGTGACAGGAAAACTGCATTTTTTTTCCCTGTGGTATTTAGCAGTCCAAAATATTGCATTGTGCAGTAAAAAGCATTTCTTTTGCAATATTTGTAGTATTTTGAGTGCATTTTTTGTGTAGCATACAAATAAAAAACAACTCTTTCATAAAAGTTTGTTCAGTCCAGTGTCCCTCTACAGATCCTACCTATTTTGCAGGTATATGGTATGGAACTCAATGTAGGATTTTGCCTGATTGAATAAATATTATGATGAGAACAGGAGTTTGTTAATAGACAATTGGGACCATAGTCCCCAAGAACAACATTTTTAAAGTAACATTACTGAAATAGATTGCAATCCCAGAGCACATGCAGGCCCATCTGAGGTTTGCCATGTCTGGTTCAGTGAAGGTTCCCCACAGTCAAGTCCACAAGTGGAAAAGCTTTAAGGGTGTTTAAGGGTGTATTTTCGCTGCTTGGTGGTTGATGAACATTACAGGGCTGCCAACTCACACGCATTGAGCATGAGACACGCTTTTGACTGTCTTCACGCGCGCACACGCCATACTTCCGATGTCACACGCCGAAAATTCATTTTATCTGTCTGATCTATGCATCAGCTGAAACACTTCCTGCGACTGATCGATTACACACACGCCGAACAGGCAGAGGTGTTTCTTATAGCCTGCAGAGTATGGCAAGCCCTTTTAACATATATTTAATAAATTTGACTATCCGGAACTAGCATTATAGATATCCGCAATTCAGTTTGTCCTAGTCAAAATTAACATTTCAGACATCTGCAACGGTATTCTTCCTATCCACACATGTAATTTCAGATATCCACAACGTCATTCTTCCTAGGACAAATGACGTCACTTTTCCCATTCATTTCTATGGGGTTCGTCATTATAGATATCTACAATTCAATTTCAGATATCCACAATGTGAATTACGGATATCCGCAATTGAATTATAGATATCTGTAATTCCAATTTAAGATATCTACAATGTAATTTTGACTAGTCAAAACTCCAATTCAAGATATCTTTAATTCACCTCAATTCAAGATACCTTGAATTGGAGTTTTGACTAGTCAAAATTACATTGTAGATATCTTAAATTACCAAAGAATACCGTTGCAGATATCTGAAATGTTAATCTTGACTAGGACGAACTGAATTGCGGATATCTCTAATACATATCCAGTTTAGCTTTTAAATGTTAACATGGCTTGCCATAGCAGAGTGCTCCCCTAAAGTAGGTGGCGCACCACTCGTGAGCTGAAGCTGATATCAGAGGCAGGATTAGATGCTCCAGTGTGACACCCCTCCCCCCCCGCCCCCCCTTCCTGGGAAAAATCTCACTCCAAGGTTTTTTGAAAAGTTGGCAGCCCTGACATTATTTATTATACTTTAATGGTGCAGAATTAACCTCTGTAATAAAAATGAAATCTGTCAACACTTAAAAATGTTCTCTTAAACTCTTCAAATAAATAATTAAATATAGTTCTAAATATGAACTTTTCTGTTCCAGCTTCAACAATATACCTCTTGAATGTAATAAAATGAATAATAGAAGAGTCTCACAAAGACAAAAAACTTAAACTGCTCTGATCCCTGTCTGTGTCTGTGTGTATGCGCACAGCGAAACGCCAGTCAATTTACGGACACTCGTAATGGTCCTATGAAAAAACTGACATTTTTGTGAATTTATAAACCCCACCAGGATGCCCCGGACAGGACATAAAGTGGACATGTCCGGGCAAAAGAGGGCGCTTGCTCACTCTACTTTAAACTGAAAAGGGTCTTTGATGAGTCTTTTCTAGCTCTCTCTCATTGCTCACCTGTAATTCTTGCATAGAAAGGCCTGAAAGCTGTAGTGGTGCTAGTTTTTCCCCAAGGTATCGCTCCTTTTCATCCGCCCTGTCTGTCTTTTCTTTCTCCAACTCCTCTACAGCTCTTGCCAGAAGCATCATCTAATAAACACCACAAATGCTTGTCACTGCCATGCATAAAAAATGAGGAAAATGTGTTGCTGTATGATGTAATGTTATAGAAAATGCAACACTAACCTTCAGGGAAAGCTTGCGTGAAGCTGAGATTTTTGATTTTGGCTGTACCAAAAAAAAAAAAGAAAGACACATGTCAAGAGTCCATAAAAGAACACAATGTAAAAAACATGATTCAGACCAGATACAGTACCTTATCCATTGTTGCCTTTGGATTCATTTTGCCTGATTACTGTGGAGACAATATAGTTATTAAAGTCAACTACACCGTCAAGTCACACTTCAAATCAAGCAAACAGACATGAAAGCCCAGGGTCTTAGCTTTCATTTGAAACCAATTTTATGTTTCTAAGTAAAGGGGTTTTCAAGTTATAAACTTTTGAATGTCAGTAGGCCCTATTGTTTCCAAAAAGTCTCTATGGGAATTTACATAGGGGTCCCAATCAAAACGCATCAACATATTTTTCAAAAATTTATATTCAAAAATCATATTTTTGGTCTTTTGACTTCATTTTTTTTGTGTAACAGGTTGAGAGATGGAGTTAGGATTTTTTCATTTGGGGGTATCATATGGATGGTACCTTCATATCTTAGTTAGTTCATAGACATTTGAAATGAGCGGAAAAAAATAACTTTGTTCCAACCTCTATAACTCTGTGTCCATATGTCACAGAAACATACATATTCTTCTAGAAAAAACTTGAGGGCCTCACCTTTCCAATGGTATGAGGCACATCCCTGAGTCTAAAACTATGTAGGAACTGTCAAGCTTTCAATTGGGTATGCCGTTTTTTGAAAAAAAGGAAAAATAGGGGTGTGCCTTAAGAGGTTAAAGCAGACCAAAGTTGGCAACATTAAATACACTTTACGTCTGGAATTTGTATCAGTAAATTAAATTTTAGCTACACGCACAAATCTTTTATACACATTTATTCTATGTCTATAGTTTTTTTTAGATTTGACATAGATCATAGACCTTTAGTTGACATAGATTGGAACCCGTATAATCATTTTTTTAACTGGAATTTACAATATTGCCTTACTGTCCATGTAGAATGAGTAGCTACACTTACAAATCTATTCTACACGTACAAGGCTATCTTGATAATTGGACCCAAGACCCTGTTTAGACCAAAAGTGCATCTCTGACATTTCACATTTGGTGCAGTTTGGCCTTCAGGGGACACCATAATTATAAATTATAAAATGTATTTTGGCTCATCTCTTATGTCAGGGTTAGCAACCACATCATGCTTATGCCCTTCTCACTGACCAATCAACATTCTGCTACTTCGCTGTCCCTTCATTGTTGGTTTCAGCTAAATTTAGTGTATAAACATAAATAGTACAGTATATTGTTCCTAAAGTAGAAAATTCTCCTCAACTTTGTCAGAGTACTGTTAGTCCTGTTAGGACTTTTGTAAGCAATAACCCAGGAGAGGCTGTAAATTATATATTTTTTAACACCTAAGGTGAGTTGCTTTGCATGACGTGCTATTAAACCCCTTCATCTTTATTTAATGTCTTGAGTCTAAATGCAAAAGCAAAGCCACCATTCACTTTCCTATAGAAGAGCAACACTAAGTGAAATGTGTTTGGAGCCATGGAATTCAGGCACTCAATAAGATATTTTTCAGGGCCTGTTTTTCCTGACAGTAGAGAATGACAGGAAATGAGAAATCGAACCCAGGTCCCCGGGATAATGGTATGACGCCTTAACCCACTTAGCCATGGTATGGCACTCATACATTGGTGCATGGTGCCATGCAAGAGAGTACTGTAACATGTAGTTTCTGGCTCAAAGGAACACGCCACTGCTGTTTGAAATTGTACAGTGTTCTACCTGAGTTCTTTTATTGGGATCTTAGTTAGAAGTCACTAAACAGATCCACGTCTTTCCTATTTCCATAGGATTACTCAAGTAGTTAGACGACTATGCTGACACAAAATAAAATGTGGAGATTATCTAAGCCCATTATAATAAGAACTATAATGTATGGTGGAAAAACCCTTGGGAGACCTTCGCCCTTGGCACAGTAACATCATGTAAACATTATGGCACTGTATACCTTCTGCTTGTTATCACTGCGCTGATGACAAAGGGCTCAAGTGTTTTTCCACTATCTCTACTTCAAGTAGATTTGTTAGTGGAAGGTTGCTGTCAATAAAGATCAGCTTCAGCATTATTTCCAGGCATGGACATCGGTTGCTTTGGACATGGCAAAAAAACTCACCACACTATCACGACAACACCTCCCCTCCCCCTACTGCATTCATCATTAAATCTCCTCACACACACAGCAGACTGCCCACCCAATAATGGCATCACCAGTAAGCCCCACTCACACACGAAAAATGACATCACTTGCCATTACCAGAGTGCCCCCCACCACCCCCACATACATACAGTACACTGGCATCACCTGTAAGCCCCTTCTCCTCATAGTCACATCACGCCACATCCCTTGCAATCCACGTAAAGCTCCCAACCCACACAGTACACTGTCCCCCATCCCTAGATAGACAGGACGAGTGGACAGGATCCCAACCTCAACATTCCTTCTTCCTATATGACCCTGCAGTCATGGATCTGCCTTAGTAGGAGGGGTAGTGGTTATAAGGGACATGAATGGTATGAAGAAAGGCAAAAACTATGAGGGTGGTCATTTCAAAAGACTCCCACACATTAAATACACCTATATTTCTTTGAATGAAGAAGTGAATATTAGTATTTACCCAGAAGGTGGTATGTTCCTGTATAAAAATATGTAGGCTATTAATTGTAACTGTGTCTCATGATCTGTGACTGCTGGGTTACACTTTACACATGAATTTAATACTTAATTATACAGAAATTATTATGCTATGCTCTTTAAGGTTTTTGCTATGTAGTTTAATTGTTATCCTCTTTTTGTAAATCGCTTTGGATAAAAGCGTCTGCTAAATGTATAAATTTAATGTAAAAGAAATAGGGTTCTGCCGAAAAGCAGCTCGAGCATCACCCAGTGGCCACTGCCGTTATTTCAATGTAGTCAATACTTACTGGGAGGAACGTATTGCGGGTCCCGCCGAAACGTTGCCCAAGGTACGTCTCCTCAAGGAGACTGGGTTGACTAAGACACACTAACTTTACATTTTCATTGTTTACATTGTCCGAGAGGAGGGCTGACCGCTTCTTATTTACAATAGCCTATTGCCTGAAACTGAGAACAGTCTTTCACATGGAACAGTGGTTGCAGGAGTGGCAAGATATTTGCAAGCCATCAGTGCAGACGCTCCGTGAGAGTTTTTTGTTGCAAGCTGGGCGCCAGAGTGCCAGCAGCATTGCCGACTAACGTATGCTTTGTGTTAATCTGATATTTTAGTGTTTTGGTGAAAATTCCTTTCTAACAATAGTTGCTGTTGAATTGAATTGAATTAATATAGACATTGCAGAGATTTTGAGTCATTCTGCACTGCAGATGGGTTAATTGCATGAAAATTTGTAACCAGATAAATCATGATGATGGATTCATCTGCGTTAATTTTGACAGCCCTATTTACAAGTAAACCATACTCAATTTACCAGTTTGAAATCATTGGTGGAACCTCTTTTGGCAAGAATAATTTCAAGCGAGGTTTATAAATCCAAGCCTGAATGTATTTAAACATCCTAAAGTCTTTCAGTTGGCCTATTTTTGGATGTCTTGTGAATGTTTTTTCTTTGCATCTCTTAACTCTCATTATCCTGCTGGATAAACTTGACTTGACGTGACTTATTTTTTCTTGCACTTACTTGCATTACGAGAGTTGTCTAACTCCTGGGACATTTCAAAATAGAGAGGATGGGTGCATTAATAGTGCCCTTTGTATGCCACACACTGTTATGTTTTGTTTCCACACTATATATATTAATATTTTTAATCTATCTACAAATCATTGTTTTAAAAGCATTGTGGAGTGCCAAGGTGTTTATCGCAACATTATTTGGGAGAGGAAAACCTCTACTATGTCCTGCCATGAGCACACCTGGGTTACCACTAATACATCCTATGAAATGCAGTTACGGTAACTAACATACTTATCTCAGAAGGACTATATATGAAGATCCTGTGATGGAGTATAATTTATGGCCTGAAATAAACAATAGAAGTTGTTATCATATCAAAACGCACATATCCAGAACACTTCAAAACACTTTCAAAGCAAGTATTCATAGGTTATTACACTTTCTAACCAACATTAACCTATAAAATAAACCTATACTTTTTTCTAAATACTATAAACAGCATCACATCTACATTACACAATGATAGTTAAGAATTCTTATTAAGAGCAGGTTTTGGCAACAATCAGGCTAAAAATCAAGTAAATCTATCAAACACCAGTACATTTTTTGCACTGCTATACCTACAACAGTAAAACCCCTAGCCATCTTATTTCACATAACCATCCAACAAACCAATTTCACTTAACAACTGGCCTGAAAGTTTTTTGCGCATCTTTCACTATTTTCAGAAGATTTTTAAAAGATTTTTTTTACTGTTGTTGTAAGACAAGGGACTTTTAATTTATTTGCTATATTTAGTGTAAGCCTTTGTAAATAAGACAAAAACATACCATCATTTATTAGATTGTATGCAAAGAAGGAATTCTAGGAATACTAGGAATTCTAGGAATACTGCAGATATTTGGTGAAAATAACTTATGACATGTCAGTGGTATGACGATAGACTGGACAAAACCCATACTGGTCAAATGCATGCAAATACTCTGCACAAAAAAAACACAATATAAAAACGTAATGAAAGTGCAAAATTTTGAACAAAAGAATCTTGACAATGACAAATACTAGTGTACAGTATACATAAATACAAGGTTACTACATGTGAAGTATACTGAAACACAAGTAAAGCATACCTTGGTTCTCTTCAGCAGGTGAGTGCAGAGTGGGACAACAGTACAGTAGGCCTAGAAGCATTAGGGGACAACAGGTGTTTAAGCTCAAGGAAGCTTATAGTCCTGCTCTGTCAGTGGATGACAGATATAGCATATGATTCCTATTGCTCTGAGGGTGGTTAACCCTACCCCATGAAACGTTAGCTACTGCAAGGCTGTGACAATGCGGGGTGCATCTAAGAATACATCATGACCATTATAACAATGACTTTGTCAAAATGATACTCCTTAAGAATTCTGATATAACAGGTGGTGAAAATAGTGGGCCATTTTGTCTACCATGCAGAAAAGGGACATGGCAGACAGACTAATACAAATATGTGTAAAAGGCAAAAGGCAGGATTTGTAAAAAATGGGTTTGACTTGTTTAACCTTCACTGTGAAATATACCGTAGTTATTCAGGTCTACACAAAATAATAATCCATAAGTTTTTTTTTAATTAAAAACCCTTCTTAAAAGGTGCTAATGTGTTGCAACACATCAGAGCAGCAAAATATCAGCAAAGGTGAGCCAGTGGGTGTGGTCATAATTTAGTAGGCTCCATCTTGAGGGCAGGGAATCCGTCAGATTCCTCCAAATAGACCAGGGGTCATCAGCATGTACAGTACATTAGCTTCAGCCAGTTTACTTCTTGTGGCAAGCAAGCCGTGTGCATTATTGTCAAGCCCTGGAGTGCAAAAACGACTTTCTTTTTAATAAATCCAGAATGTACAATAAAACCAACCTTTGTCAATGTAGACTGAACACATTTTTGACAAATACAATACAATATTTTTTTAGTAAAAGCCCTGAACCTGTCTACTTAACATAATAAAGCTGTGCTGGACTGAACTATCACAAGCTGATTTTGTTTTTGACAATCTAATTTGCATAACCAAAATGGCTGCCGAAATGAATGATTTTTGGCACTGTACTGGCACAAAATAAATCCACATTTCTAATCTGTGAATAAAATAAAAAATACAAGCTGCTATATTTGTAATGTAATCTCAAAAGGCTAGTAGTAGACCTTGAGCAACAGATCAGTTAAGTTAAGTCACTTTCTCTACATATACTGGACATACAGAGGAATCGAAATTACGTTTCTAGCTATCCCACAGTGATGCGCACGGTCAGGAGAGCCAGAGGCCGCTGCGTCTCCACGTGCCGCCTACCCATTCACACACAGTCAGTTCAGTGTCTTGCTCAAGGACACTTCGATGGTGTCAGGTAGAGTGGGGCTCCACCGCCCCTAGATCAGAGTTACAACCTAATATTTTGCTATACTAATGCTGTAGTACTAGATTACTTGTAGTGTAGTTTAAAGTAGTGTCCTGTCACACTACAGAGTGTGATCTGCTGGAGTTCTTGTAGCATGAAAATCAGGCAGCTGCACTGAGTAAGGGAGAAAAGATGTAGAAGTCTCAACTGACCTCTGTCCTGTAGACACATTAGGCAACACATATCGTTCTTGACACATTACATACAACCCCTTCGGCCTTAAACTGAGACCTGGTCTCATCGTGGCCATGGAGAAAGACACAAGGTGACAGACAAGAACATCATTCCATTCAATTGGTATAACTTCCTTAGATATAAT
Source organism: Limnothrissa miodon (assembly GCA_017657215.1). Classification (NCBI taxonomy): domain Eukaryota; kingdom Metazoa; phylum Chordata; class Actinopteri; order Clupeiformes; family Clupeidae; genus Limnothrissa; species Limnothrissa miodon. Next base: position 1,826,554 of record JAGFZM010000014.1, read on the forward strand.
GACAACAAGGTAGTTGTTACCGTTCATGGTGGAGAGGTTTGCCCAAATATCTGCACCAAACTTGGTCACAAAAGAAACGTCTCGCTACTTTCGTAGCTTCGGTTCTCCGAAGAGTCCCGACGACACACAATTGAGATATCGCAACCCCAGTTGCACGCAGGCTGAGCATAACTAAAACCAACCCTTTTGAAAAAAGGGAGCATGCAACTTTGCCGCTGCCTGCAGCTCGCGCACTCACGAGCTCTAAAAAAGGCAGCTCATATAAAAGTTGCAAGCACACTAGCACCCCCTTCTTTTCGCCCGAAACATCCAGACCGGGCGACTTGAGGCAAGGTGTATTGTGTGTCGTCGGGACTCTTCGGAGAACCGAAGCTACGAAAGTAGCGAGACGTTCTCCTTCATTCGTCCCTTCCGACACACAATTGAGAGCATACAACCAACCTCAAGGAGCTTCCACTCACATGAGGGAGTCGTAGAGTCAAGTAACAGGCAGCTACCGGCGAGGAGCGGATCACACTCCCCGCGAGACCCGTGCCAGTCACGTCTAGCGCGTAAACCTGACAAAACTGTTATCAGAGGCCCCGGAGGCATGACCGGTATCTGCCAACGTTCGGTCTCCTCAGGCAGAGCGAGAGCTGTGTAGACTTGTTTGACACATCATGGGCAAGGGCACTCAGACTGATGAACCTGGAGCGAACGCTTCAAGAGAAGACTACAGGAAGACAGAACGGGTTTGGGCAGAGGGTGAACCTTGAGTCAGCCACAGCAAACTCCAACAAACGCCCATATGCTTAACTGAGGTTAAGGCAAGTAAGAACGCAGTCCCCAGACAGAGCAACTGTAGAGTGAACGAGCCTAACGGCTCAAGGGGGGCGCCTGCCAGACCCCAGAGCACTACTGAGATGTCCCAGGGACAAGCCGACCTAACCACCGGTGGTTCAAACGCCTGGCACCCTTTGTGAAGCTGGAGGCGAGAGGGTGGACCCCAGGGACACCCCACCAAGCCCACAGATCAGCATAGATGGACTAACATCCTAAGCATGGAAGGTAACTGCTGAAGCTCAGTATGTGCTGGAGTAGCGAGAGCATACAAGCAGTGGAGCAGGACAGTGGGTCACAGCCCCGAGCCGCACATCAAGACCTAAAGCATGCCATTACAGAGTGCATAGCTCTTCCGGGCCATAGCACTCTGGACCGAGCCAATCACAGACGAAACGACCCTGTCCCAGCAGTTTGCCCTGTTCAGGAGCTAGCTGACAGGCTTCGGGGCGGGGATGCTATATCAACCCGCACGCCTGGGAGAGCAGGTCTCGTCTCTGCGGTAGCGACAACGGCTGACCATCCAGCAGTGAGGCCAGGCCCGCGGACCAGCCCTGGGAGGGCCAAAAGCCATCTGGCTGAGTGGCCTGAGCCCATGGTCAAGCCGTGTTAGACACGACCGTTGTAACCACTCCCTGGCGAGACCGCACCTAAGCGGTGCTGCACACAAGGAAGACGGGCGCCTCCAGTAGTTAAACAATTCCCACATTTCACTGGACACTCTAACTGGGCAAGTCCGACGCAAGCAGGAGGACATGTCCCTCCACACCGGGCGCTACTAGCAGGCGGAGGTGTAGGAGACTCAGCGGTGTGGCGCAGCTGGCAGCGCACAGCCGACCACAAGCCTGGGGCACAGACCTGTCGTGACCTCTGTTCCAAGTCTGAAGTGTCACAGACGCCCCCCTACGCCTATCAGTCTCTTAGGGGAGAGAGTGAAGGTTGTATCGACGCACTTCATGAGGCAACGGGGAGACAGAGAGAGGTCGAACGGGAGGGCTGCGCATTCGTATGCTCCGTCTTCGAAGGCAAAGCGGAGAAGCATTGCGCATCCATCGCCCAACCGTGTGCATGTCCAACGGGCTGGGTGAGAGTGCGGGGGTTGGGGGAGGTGGGGGGGTTCTGTCTGCCCCCGAGCCAGCCTCCACCAAGCAGGTGGGAGGAGCAGAGGCACGCGAGACGCAGCGAGGGTGGCTCTGTAGGGCTGGAGGCGCGCCTAAGGCGACATCCAGATGCCTAAACAGAACACTCTCCTCCCCCATTCAGCTGTGCATAACCGTTATCATGAACGCGACGGGATTTCAACCCGGGACTCTTGAGTGGTTGGCGATAACTGATCCGCTCAACCGCTGCATCCGGATACCTAAGATATCACACCAGCTCTCATTTGAGTGGCTCAATCGGAGTAACAATTGGACAAAAAATTTGTCCATTGGTTAGAGGAATCCGGCTTTGAACCCTCGTTGAGACGACGTAGCCGGATTGTCAGTCCCTCATCGTTACCACTGAGCTATCGAGAATTCCATGTGACAGTAGAATTTTCACGTAAATGGAAGCCCCATTCAATGACGGCTACAGCTAAGTAAACATGCCAACGGACGGGCTGAACTGGGAGATAAACAAGTTGTTTCATCAACCGTCTGAAAAAATGCCCACCAGTGCATAGAGTGCAAGCACTGGGGCTCATTAACGGTGGCTAAGCCGTGTAGAGAGTGCGCTGTGTTTGTGTCAACATGAGGGCGAGCTGAGCTCCACCACGCTGTGACAAGGGACACAGACAGCAGCTACAGAAGCTGCCTTTGAGAGCACGCTAGTCACTGTAGCTGGGTTGAATTGGCGAGGAAATCTCCGTCGACGTTATAAAACGGTAGGCATCGTCGTCTTCGAACGGTGAGCGTCTACCAAGGTTTCATCTCTTCAGAGTCTGCTGGAGAGAGCACGGAGCTACGGAGGAGCACAGGAGCGGCTAAAAGCTAAGGGGCTAACCACAAGGCCTGCTAGCCGCCGGGATGCTAGCAACTTGGGGGCCTGAACCACATGAGAGGCTAGCGGGGAAGAAGAAGGAAGCCGGGGCCTGAGCCACAGGCAATCTAGCCTGAGTGGAGCTAGCTGGCTAGCTGCAGATAGTGAGGAGCTAGCTTAGGGAGCTAGCTCAGTGGAAGAATCCTCCATCGCCGAACCAACATCTTTCCTGTGAGAATCTTCGTGCGGCATGGCCCGGAGGCAACTCGCACACCGCTTCACCGATGACATCGCGTAATCCTGGGGCACCGAAGACGGTTTGCCGTGGATTTACTGGCGTAAGCCTCGCGGTAAGTGAAGCGTATCCTAAATATTTTATCTCGAAGTAGAAGCCTTAAAGGCTGTTTGGTTGGAAGGGTTGGAATAAGTTAGCTAGAGCGCACAGCGAAATACTGGCGAGACGCCAGATTCCGCTGAGGACGAAAAGAAGGGGGTGCTTAGTGTGCTTGCAACTTTTATATGAGCTGCCTTTATTAGAGCTCGTGAGTGCGCGAGCTGTAGGCAGCTGCAAAGTTGCATGCTCCCTTTTTTCAAAAGAGTTGGTTTTAGTTATGCTCAGCTCGCGTGCAACTGGGGTTGCGATATCTCAAATCTGTGTCGGAAGGGACGAATGAAGGAGAACTTCTGTTTTCTGCACTCATGAAACTGATATTCCTGAACTGGACTTTCATGAGTGCTTTCATGAGAAAGCTGACAGACGTATTTTTGTGCATGCCAAATATGCTGCAGAACATAAGAGCAAGTCCATCAAGGTCAAAGCAAAAGTGCGGCCATTGCAGTGAGTGCCTACCTAAGCCCTCAGAGTTTAGGGCTGGAACAGTTATGGGTGCCATTTGGTCAAGGTCAAAGCCTTTGTTTGGGTAAGTAGGCTATGCATGATATATAATGCTCTGTGTGGCAGAAGACGAGAATTTGCAAGCTGTTCTTCTCAGCTCTACAGCCATGCTCAAGCTGGTGGCCAATCAACAGTTTACAGGAGGAACGTGGTTCCTCAACGTGGTCAAACGTGGTTCTAGGTTGGCTAGTCAGAGTTTGTGGATTTTTTGGTGGTAGTTCCCAGCTCCTACCAGTATTGTCCAGTCGCATATGCAAGCACGAAATATGTTGTAGAGCATGAAATTACTTCGGAAGGGTGAGTTCACGTCAATCGATCTGACCGAAGCACATTGGCATGTGAGCTCTCAGATTTCCATTTCAAAATGTCAGCAAGTGCCTAGTAGGCCTACTGCCTTTAGGATTAGCTCTAAGCCCATGTTCCTTCTGCCTATGCGTGAAAGCAGTCACACTGTAAAATTGCTTGTAAAGTGTGTTGATTTCCCAACTTGCACACAATAGAAGACAGATAATCATGGGCAAACAGGTGAAAATGAGAAAGAGGAAAAAAAAACGTATTAATACGACTTTCACAACACAAACTACAGACCCCAGGACTGCAGCTGCTACAGATCACATAAAGAATATTCACAACACTGACTACAGCAGGTAGGCTAAATTGCTATTTTGTTAGTTACTGATTTGACGGCCTGCACTGTAAAAAATTATTGATGCAAAAAGTTGTACAAATTAAGAAATATATCTTGGCTCAACATAATGGTTGTGTCAAAAAAGAAAAATATGTTTGGTCAATGATTGCATGATTTTCGTGACTGTACTACAAAATGTTCATCAAGAGAAAATGAATAATTGTGTTCACGGAACTTTTAACGTTGCACATACAATATTATGTTGGCCGAGCAAGCGGGACCAGCGTCAATGCACAAAGGACTTCTATTAGGCTTCCAGAATTTCCCGCCCACTACACGTTAGGACGACACTGAAGTGGTGAGTACTACTGCTTCAAAGTTAGCTCCCTGTCTGCGCTGCGAGCTTATCAGAAAATTTAGGTGAAGAATATATATATTGTCTATCAACAACGTTTGAAAAAGCTATATTGTCAGTACCTACATTAGCCGTGCTGACAAGGTTAGCATCCCTAGCTTCCAACTGGCGTGTGGTTTTAACGTTGACCCTAATGGTTAAGTATCGCTACATTGCATGACATGATCCCATTTAGTATTTTTAGTCAATATTTTCAAATCCCATTTGCATTCTGGTTTATATGTTAATTCACTCTGTTACAGCCAGCTAGTCTAGCGCTTTTGCTATTGCATTCTGGCTTATGATATTGTAATAAACCTAGACAAAGCTATTGTTGGAGGAGAGAGCAATTCACCGCCACACAGGGTAAACCACAAGATATACTTTAGTTTACATATAATTCATATCACTTGCAGCCATCCTACAAATCAGGACATGGATTAACATGGGCATCAAAAGACTCCCCCGATATTCCCCTCCGGCAAACACCAAACTTTTAAGGGCATATATCACGCCTCACAGCAAATCGCATCACACCCACACATCATCCCGTGTAGGGCACTGCACTATACGCACACTACAGTAGGCTACCTTATTACACCCGCACTGCAATCAAAAGCTCAAAGTATTGTCAGAGACTTATTACCCTACATAACCCCACCCCCGATTAACAGGATGGCTTATTTAATAAAAGGCACACACTCGCACACACACCAAAACCCATAGAGATTAAAACTTAGCTTCCCCACGGTTCAAGAACCTCCCCCGGGGTCTGAGCTGAGGCGCTGGATGGCACTGGGAGGAATTTAGGTCTACTACTGGCCACTACGTCTACTACGCCGATCCAGTGCTGAAAGGCTTCCCCGGGTAACAAGCAGAGAACCCAGGATGAAACAGGGAAGCGGCGTCGCACTCATACTGTGCCCCACTAGACTAATCTCGCCCTACCTAATGCTGGAACCTGGCCCTACTAGCCTCCTCACCGCCGTCAGCCCTAAAGCAGCATGTGAGCGGCTCCCACCCTCCCTAGTGAGTGCTTCAGCTGAACTTTCACACCGCTTCCAAAAACTCCCTCCCTTACTTTGCTGCCTCCTTTTAATAACTCCCCCCCCATTACCAATCAGCTCAATTAGTTTGAATTTGAATGTATTAGAGGTAAAATAAATAACACCATTCAAACCTCAAATTCAGCTGGTTCCCCTATAATGGAAACAGCAACCCCTAGCCGACCTATAGCATACCTGGACTCGTTTACACCTGCCAGTATATCTGAAATGATCAAGCTGATCTCATCAAGTAAGGCCTCTACTTGTCTACTGGATCCAATTCCTACTGATCTCCTTAAGGCTACTCTCCCTAGCCTAGCTGAGCCGATACTTAATATTATAAATCACTCTCTTGCAGCAGGACATGTTCCCAAACTTTTCAAGACATCTGTCATTAAGCCTTTAATCAAAAAGCCCAACCTTGACCCTGATGTCCTGGCTAACTACCGACCTATATCCAACCTCCCATTTATATCAAAGATTCTTGAAAAAATAGTGTCTAAGCAAATTCGTACTTTCTTGGACGCAAATAACATTCAGGAAACCTATCAATCTGGCTTTAGAGCATACCATAGCACAGAATCAGCCCTAGTAAAGGTCTACAATGATCTCCTTATCTCATCTGATAATGGATGCATTTCATTATTAATCCTACTGGATCTAAGTGCTGCTTTCGACACTATTGATCACAGCATCCTACTACATAGACTTGAGCATATGATTGGCATCAAAGATTCTGCATTAGCCTGGCTCAGGTCATACCTTACTGGACGTTACCAGTTTGTACATGCACATAATGAAGCATCATGCCACACTGAAGTCAAGTATGGTGTGCCCCAAGGATCAGTACTGGGACCTCTGCTATTCTCCCTTTACATGCTACATTTGGGATCTGTTATTAGAAAACATGGCATTACCTTCCACTCTTACGCAGATGATACCCAACTATACCTTTCAATGAAGCCTAATGATTGTACGCCAGTAACAAAACTTGTTGCCTGCCTCAGTGACATCAAAAACTGGATGACTAATAATTTCCTTTGCTTAAACTCTGATAAGACTGAAGTCATGTTGATTGGCCCTAAAAACCTGACCAACACTTTACCCCATCATCAGAGCTTACTTAGTGACCTTTCACTCACACCTAACACAAAGGTCAAGAACCTTGGGGTGTATATTGATCAAGACCTCTCTTTAAATAGTCATGTAAAGCATATCTCCAAAACCTCATTCTTTCATTTACGCAACATTGCTAAGGTCAGAAAATTCCTTTCTTTTGAGGATGCAGAAAAACTAATACATGCATTTGTTACCTCCAGACTCGACTATTGCAATGCACTGTTCTCTGGATGTGGTACTAGCTGCATCAAAAACCTTCAACTAATACAAAATGCTGCAGCACGAGCACTCACAAGGACAAAAAAATATGAACATATCACACCTGTCCTTGCTTCCTTACATTGGCTTCCTGTTAAAAGCCGAATTGATTTTAAAATACTTCTCCTAACATATAAAGCCCTTAATGGCCTTGCTCCAGCATATATTAAAGACTTACTTGTTCCCTACCACCCTTCTAGACCCCTAAGGTCACAGAATGCTGGTCTCCTAGTAATTCCTAGAATATCAAAATCAACAATGGGCGGAAGAGCTTTCTGCCATCGTGCGCCTGTCCTGTGGAACAAACTCCCTTCTAACATTCGTCAAGCGGACACTCTCAACACCTTTAAGTCTAGACTCAAAACCTTTCTATTTACTGACCCCTTTAGTTAGGGATGGTGTATGGTAAGCCACATCTCCTCAGGGTTTTATTGGAAAGGACTGCCTCTGCTGTAAGCTCCTGTCCAGGGCTTGGTGGCCACTGACCATTTCCTTTGGTGGTGTTGGCTTGTTATACATCATACCTTAGTTATGCTGCTATAGTTTAATGCCGCCATAATCCACCCATCTGTTAAGCCGTACAATTTTCACTCTGTCTTTCTCCTCCTCTCTTTTCCTCTCCACTTACTTCTCTCTCTTCACTTAGCCAACATCTGTATATGGTTTCACATGCAATATAACTCACATTCTCAGAAATCTGATGGAGACTGTTCTAACTCATCTCCTCTCTGATTTTCCATGCCTTTACCACCCTGCCGTGAGTCATCACTGCCTTCCACTGCCTGCGCCTGCACCTCCTGGGTTCTCCTGGGACCTTCTTCCAACGTGATCCGGTGGCACTCCTGAATGGTCCTCAACCCACTCCACTGTCCATGCCACTGCCTCCCTGCTGAGGGTCACCCCTGCCCTCCACTGCCTGATCCTGCATCTCTGGCTTCCTGGGCGGTCTGCCTTCAGCTCACAGATGACCCTGACATGATTGTTACAGCCTCTAGCTGGCCCCTGGCTTGACTGCGCCTAATGACATGGGACTATATCCTGGGATTCTAATGGGACTCCTATATTACTGTACTTTATTTACCAAAATTTTCTTGTAATATGTATCTAATGGAATAATAGTGGACTACTCACCATCTAAGAGACTGAAAACCTGCCCTAGGCAGTTGGGTTAGCCCCTTGAGCCGTCGGAACTGCCCAAGGTTTCTTCCTCTACCATAACAAGTAAAAACAAAAAACGCTGCGAGGGAGTTTTTCCTTGCCCCTGTTGCTCATTGGGCCTCTTGTGTTAAGCGCTTTGTGACATGCCTTTTGTAAAAATGCGCTATATAAATAAAATTGAATTGAATTGAATTGAAATTAGCTATCCCAGCTGTTCCCTCACACACACACACGCCTCGTTACACTCCCCCAACCCATAAAGTAGGCTCGTCCCCAAGTCAAAACATCTCATAGTCCTCCGCCCATACTGGCGGCCTTCTAGTACGTACTTGGTTTTGCTCAGGCCATTGTCTCAGCCGAGCAGTTGAAGGTCCATCCTGCAGTCCTTGTGCAGACCGCTGGCCACTTTGGGTCCCCCTCACTGGTGCAGGCTGGAATACTTCCGCTGTAGTTAGGCCTGGGCGGCCAGTAGAAGAACTTTCCGCCCCCTTTAATCCCTCGGCCTGGGCCTCTGAGGATCCACCACATCCATCTTTGGCACCAGCACATCATTATCAGCATCCCTTGACACTGCCGGTGGCGTCTGGCCATAGTCGGTGGCAGACGAGATGACAGGAGACCCAGGTGGCACACCAGCAGTCCTCTGCCTCTCTTCACCCTCCTGGTTAGCAGCCTCCGTTACAGTAGAGAGAAAAGGTTTAAGTCTATTAAAATGTACCACAATTTCTGTCCCCCCCTCCCTGGGTACCACTCTATATAGAACCTCTGTTATCCTTTCCATGACCTTGTAAGGCCCCTTGAACTTTCGCTGTAATTTTGGGCATAGCCCCCTTTTTTTTGCCTTTTCCCGAATCCATACCAATTCTCCTTCAACATAGCATTGACACTGTGCTCGGAAATCATAAGCCGTCTTCTGCTTAGCCGATGCTCTTAGCTGATGACCTTTTACTGCCCCCACAACTGTGGACAAAGTGTCCGACAATCGAGCTACATATTCAGTTGTGGAAGAAAATTTTTCCTGATTGTCCACATTTAACATCACATCCACTGGCAGTATAATCTCTTGCCCAAAGATCACTTTATATGGTGTAAATATTGTACTTGAATGGATGCTACTCCTGTAAGCCATCATCACATAAGGCAACAACAGATCCCAATTAGATTGATTATCCTCAACAAAGAGAGAAAGCACTGACAACAACGTCCTATTAAATCTCTTGATCATCCCATCCGACTGAGGATGATAGGCTGATGTTTTGGTCTTGTGAATATGCAATAACTGGCAGACTTCTCTGAACAAGTTTGATTCAAAGTTTCGTCCTTGATCTGTATGAACAGTACAAGGAGCTCCAAAGCGACATACCCACTGCTCAACCAACACCTTAGCTACAGTTGGGGCCTCCTGGTTAGGGAGGGGGAACACCTCAGTCCATTTGGAGAAATAATCCCCAATGACCACAATGTACTTATTTTGCTCAGGAGTTTCAGGCAATGGACCTAAAATGTCCAAAGCCACTCGTTCATAGGGCCTGGAGGTGACAACCGATTGCAGTGGTGCATACTGCTTCTCGCCAGCCTCTTACCGAGAACCACAGTCTACACACTCTCGACACCACCTCTTAACATCCCCATACCATCCCACCCAGTAAAACCGATCTTTCACCTTAGCTTGAAGCTTCTGTACCCCCAGGTGACCCCCAGTGGTGGCATTATGCAATTGGCTTAAAATGTGATGCACCAACAAGTTAGGGACAACAACCTGAATTCGATTTGCTGCATCTGAATTTAAAGGCGGACATATCACCAGCCTAGGACCCTGCAACTGGCCCCACACTGGCACATACCTCTTGAGCTCCTCTGGTGGTTGGTCTCCAGCCGCGCCTTCCATTTTCAGGGCAATGATCTTTTGGAGCTCAGCATCTTTATGCTGAGCCTGGACCAACTCATCCTGACCCAGTCCCCTGTACTGACCCAGTCCCCAAACACACGTTTTTAACAGCACCTTTTAGCCCTCCCTCTGTCATTGAAGCAACAAGTTGAGCTTGTGATCTTACTGGCAGAAAAGCAATCTAGATAGAGCATCTGCATTTGCATGCCCCCGCCCCGGCTCTTATATTGAAAATTAGCCAGCTGCTCTACCCATCGAGCTAACTGTCCTTCTAAACCTTGAAAACTGTGCAACCACCTTAGGGAGTTATGATCAGTCCGCAGAATAAACTCCTTACCCAGCAGATAATGCTTAAATTGTTTTATAAAGGTGACCATACTCAACAGTTCTTTCTTAGTGGTGGCATATTTCCTCTCCTGCTTGGCTAGCATAGGCTATCACACACTCCTGCCCCCCCTCTTCCTGACACAAGACCGCCCCAATACCTGCATCACTTGCATCTGTATCTAGGACAAAGGTCTTCTGTGGGTCTGAATAGGCAAGAACAGGTGCCAACATCAACCTACGTTTGAGCTCTTCAAATGCTGCCTGGCATGTTTCTGTCAATTTAAACCGTCTTCCTTTCTCTGTAAAGATGGTGCAACGGACGGGCAATCTCCACAAACCTTCTAATAATACACCTATAATATGACACTAAACCCACAAAACTCCTCACCTCCGTCTGGTTTTTGGCACCGGCCACTGGCGCACTGATTCCACTTTGCTCGGGTCCGCTTTCACACCTTTGGCCGATATAATATGGCCCAAATACTGCACCTCCTTAGAGAACACTAAGTTACACTTAGCTGGCTTAACTTTAAGGTTAGCCTGCTGCATCTTACTCAAAACTTCATCTGAACAACCCAGGAGTTCCTGAAAGGTACGTCCAAAAATTATGATGTCGTCCAAATAAACCAGAGAAGTGGTCCACTGGAGGGTCGCTGGAAGGTACTTGGACTATTACACAAACCAAAGCTGAGCACATTAAATTCAAACAGGCCCTGGCGCGTAATGAAGGCAGTCTTATGCTTATCCTCTGGGTCCAGCTCTACTTGCCAGTACCCACTCACTAAATCTAAAGTTGAGAACCAGCAAGCCTTACAAAGACTATCCAATGCATCATCAATTCGTGGCAAAGGGTATGCATCTTTCCGGGTTACATCATTTAATTTCTGGTAATCAACACAAAACCGAAGTCCCCCATCCCGTTTACTTACCAGGACAACTGGTGCTGCCCATTGACTATTGGAGGGTTGAATTATGTTATTTGCCAGCGTCACCCGTGTCTATCTTGTGCAGAGTAAGGTGAGTTCTGCCCAAATCACCGTCCCCTGCACTAAATACTGACAGGTTTTTTAAAGTCCGCTGGTGCAAAGCCTCGCTGGTGCAATCCAAAATGTGCAATCAGGTCCTCCACCGTCCATGGCACATCTTGGACAGACCCCTCCTTCCCTGGCCCTACCTCACCTGACTGACCCCCCATTTCAATATCCGTAAACAAAGTACCCACTCTCATTCTCTCCTTCAATGTCAGTGCATCTCCAGTTATATTAATAACCCTAATGGGCAACCTCCCCTGCTCCACTTTACAGACTACCCGGGCTACCATGATGTTACATTGCTTAGATATTGACTCTAAGGGTTCCAGCATGCACTCAGAAAAGAGCCCCAATGAGTTCTTCACCTTACCAGATATTATTGCCTCACTACGGGGGGGAATTACAGTGTCCTCCGGGACTACGATGACACGGGATTTATCCATATCTGCTGGCACAATAAGAGGGAATATTTTACCCAAGATTCGACACTCATTGTTACCAAAATCCACCAGTACTCCACATTTACTTAAAAAATCAAAACCTAACAGAATATCTTGGGATGGGACATCAGCTACCAAAAATTCAGCAATTAATGCTAGGGAATCAAATTGACACACTGTTTGCCATTTCCCCAAGATACCCATTTCCCCACCATTAGCGGCAGAAACATCCCCATGATGCCCAGATAATTCTGACCCTCCCTTAGTGATATCAAGCCACAGTTGCTTTGGAATTACTGACAATGTTGCTCCACTGTCAACTAATAAAACTGAGTCCAACCCACCTACTCTGGCAGCGATGTATCTGGCACCGCCATGATTGATTGCAGAGGCCACATATGCACCAATACGCTTGGGAGCAGGCAGTGGGCCTTTGGTACCTGCCACGGTAGTTTCCCGGTAAATATGGACAATTGCGTCGAATATGTTTGCTAAAGCCGCACTCCCAACACCCCCCCCTACTCAGTGCCCTGGATCCACGATTCATGGAGCCCTGAGCTACTACATCATCTTGGGGGGAATCACGACTTAAGTCAGAGGGCTTACTGGAATTTTGTGTTTTCATATCTTCTTGGAGATTAGATACAGTTACACGAAGAGATTTCACTTCCTGTCTTAACTCCTCAACCACTCCCAACAACACATCCGTCTGTTCGTGATTTTGTTTATTTTCCACCATGCCCCTTACTTTTGCCTCTGACGTTAAGGTAACCTGCTCCAAGTTCCTAAGCAATTCCATTTTGGAAGTAAGTTCAATGGCCTCTTCCAAAGTACCAGGCTTCGCCGTGCTCATGTGAATATGAAAATCACCTGTTGCAAAGCGTGTGATAAACTGATCTCTAGCCAGCATATCACACGTGCAATTATCGGCTGTTGGGTACGCTCTGGCCGCCAGGCGTCTTAACGCGTTACTGAATTCCCTTGCCGACTCATTGTGCATTCGGCGGCGAGAAGTAAAGGTGGCCCTACTCCAGTCCATACTGTCACATGGTTCAAAACACCTTGCCATAGCGCACTTCAGTAACACATATATGAATAATTTAAATTAATCAATATGAATATCAATTATAGTTTAGTATGGTTGTTGAAAATTAGTCAGCTGCTCTACCCATCGAGCTAACTGTCCTTCTAAACCTTGAAAATTGTGCAACCACCTTAGGGAGTTATGATCAGTCCGCAGAATAAACTCCTTACCCAACAGATAATGCTTAAATTGTTTTATAAAGGTGACCATACTCAACATTTCTTTCTTAGTGGTGGCATATTTCCTCTCCTGCTTGGTTAATGCTCTACTAGCATAGGCTATCACACACTCCTGCCCCCCTCCTCCTTATGAGTTATTGATGCCTTTGTCTTTGTATTTCAGGTATTTTTTCAGGCTACTAAATGTAGTGCAGCTATTGTAAATTTTCACATTTGCAGCAAGACGTCCTGCTTAAAGCACTACAGGCTTCATCAGTGGCAAGCAGGTAAAGGTTCTTTTCCATGCATTCATCCAGACTGTGTTTGTGTTTTTCCAACAACAGGGGCCTTAAAGCAACACTAAAGAGTTTTTAAGACCTTAAAATAATTTTTTCAAAATCGTTTTGGTGGTCCATCAACTCATAACAGTATGAACGTTACCTTCTGCATCTGCTCTGGAGCCCTCTATCGGCTGTAATAGCACTAAACAAGTTCGCCCTGTCGGGTCCAGGTTCTGTAGTCCAAGTAAAAACTACAGTCGATTGGCTTTGCGGCCAGCCATAGGTTAGAGTATATCTAGAGTTGAGCTGCCTCGACAGATATATAACGGGAGAAAACGCGGTTGTGTTTGAATTGCAATCATGTGGCAGAAGGAGAAAAGAAAAGAAGGAGATCTGAAGAAGCAAAAAAAAAAAAACGGGAACCAAAGTGAATATTGGTCCGGCTTTCATTTGTTGGTGAGAGCTGAAGGAGGCTACACATTGCAAAACGCATGGTGACCTAGCTTTGTTGCTATTAGACTTGTAAGTAATAATGGTATATCCGACAGTATTCATCATTGATTGTTTTATCTATCGATTAGCCTGTGATGGCTACAAACAGTGGATGAGTCTTTGTGTTAGCTAAGGCGCTAACGTGGGTAATGCTAGGGACGTTTCCTAGTTGTTTATAGCTTTAGCGCTTTTGAAAGCATGCCATCATCCGTAAGTTGTCAACATATTTATATGTGAGTCGGATATTTCATTGTGAAACTAGTGGATTTAGAAATTAAATGAAAATTGAGTACACATCCATGTTACGGTTGTAAGTGTAACGTTACGCATGCAATCTGATGGGTTAGAAGCTATCTATTTTGGCTTTAGAAACTACAGTTTTGCAGTCTGTTTAGCAAATCTTCATATTTTTTTTCCCGTTGTGGTTTCCCGTTTGTGGTTTAGCATGCATATAATATATATATTATATGCATGCTTAATTATTTACGACGGCAGTAATTCCGGTTTTAACCTGTAGATGGTGCGATTTTGAAACTCTTTAGAGTTGCTTTAAAAACTAATTTATGGAGAGCACATCCTGAAATAGACAGGCCTAGCTCTGCATGCACTGACTACGCCAGTTTTCAGTGTGCATTATGTGAATTCTCAGATATTTGTTCACTTAATCAATTTCTGAAACATTTAGGAAGACATTTGCAAAACCATGAGCGAGTTCATTGTCCATTCTCCAACTGTGATTTTAGAAAAAAAAGAAAATAATCGTTGAATGATCTCTGCACATCTGTTTGTACAGTAGGCGGTACAGGCAATGAGTTTGACTCAGTTTTAGAAAGTCAGTCAGATCAAGCTGATGATATTCAGACAGATTCTCATATTTCAGATTCGAAACCTGAGGAATGTGAGCCAGTACTTGACCACAAACTTGCAGCCTTGTTCTTGTGTATGCAGTCACAGTTGCATGTCTCCCAAAGTGCCTCTCAGCAGATTGAAAGCTCTGACTCTCGAGCACAACCCTATGTAAACAAATAAGGGTATTTCCTTTCTATCAGTAACCAACTACTAATTTCTAAAAAGGGTTTAAAGTGAAATGAAAGTGAAATGAAATCTCATTGGCTACTGCTTATTTCTGCTAACATGATTCGCTCAGATGCGTCTCGTGGTGTACACTGACGCTTCTGAGTTTAGCTTGCTGCGGGAGTTACGAAAATGCTGACTTTCAAAAAAATGTTCAAAGAAAAGAATGCAACGATTGCACTTTGCAAGATTTGAAAAAGCCAAATCTGTTGGATTAGCTGATAAACCATCAGGAACCAGCACATCTGAGTGCAAGCTGTCATTGGAGTTGTTCTTAGTCATCTAGGCTGCTATGAGGAAGAGTCATTCACACAACATGCATTTTTGTTTTAGTGGCAGAAATTGAGAGAGGACTGGAGTCACTCCACAAGACCAGGGAGCAGATCAGTCAGATGTTGATCCAGACTTGGCAGAGTTGTTGAAGGAGATGCTGACGCTGTTTTTAACATAGGTGTGTATTTTGACGGCAGCTGGCAAAAGCAAGGCTTTACCTCACATTATGGTATTGGTGTTTGTATAGACATTCTTACCAGACTGGTAATTGACTTTGAGCTATTATCCACTAATTGTCATGCATGTGTCCTAAAGCAAAGTGCTAGAAATTAGGGTAAAATTACAGCTGAAGGGAGGCACACACTGACTGTGCCAAACACTTTACAGGATCTAGTAAGGCAATGGAGCAGGAGGCAGCAAAAAAGATTTGGGCAAGATCAGCTGTGATGCACTGAGATGCTGTCAGATGGGGATAGCTCTGCTTTTAAAGAAGTGTGCTTACTGAACCCATACCCTGGGCATGAAATTATAAAGATCGAGTGTATCAACCATGCTCACAAGCAAATGGGCACAGCGCTCAGAAATTTTAGTCCAGAGCGCAAATTGGGTGGCAAGGGTTTAGGAAAACTTACCATGAACAAATGCAAAACACTTTTAAATTATGACAGGGGGCAATTTTGAATAATCAGGGGTCGCTGGACACTTGGGCTGGGAGATTTGGGCTGGCCTTTTACGCTGTATGTCAACGGATGAAACACCATTGCATACCAGGTGCAATCCAACTTGGTGTCGGTATCGGAGGGCAAAGGCCTCGAAAGCCACAGACAACACTCTGCACTTTACCTATCCCGTGAGGTGGGCCAAAAACTTCTCCCCATCTATCACTGAATGTGAAGTGACAGCTTGCTGCAAAGAATGCAGCATGGTGCCACACAAAATGCAAATGAGTGCCTAAATTCTGTTATATGGGCCCGCTGCCCAAAAACGTTTTTTGTTGGCAAAAGTCCAGTCGAGGCAGCAGCAAGCATGGCCATCTCCTCTTTTAATGAGGATTCCTCAGCTATGTTGAATATGATGGCAAACCTGTGGCTGGAAAGCAACCAAATTGTTGTGGACACCTCAAGTAGACAGACCTGCTTAGGGTTGCCAAAGCAAATGCCGTTCAGTCTGCAAGTGCAAAATGCAAGCATAAACTTGTGAGCACAGCCAAGGAACTGAAAATGCACCAGCAAGAAATGTCAGAGGGACCTACATGTGGTGCTGGAATAGACAGTTATATTTTAGAGAACAGCTTTTTGAATGTAATTTATTTGAGTTACAGCAGTTTTAGGCCTGAAATGCCTTCCATGTGATAATTTTTATGTGATATAAATATGCTGTATTGTAAGAGCCTGAGCATTTTTTTGTTTTGTTTTTGAATAATTGTTTCCAATAGAAATTTTTCTCAATTTTTTTTTTTTTTTGTCATTTTCCGGAACCAATATCTCAGCCTACATGTATGTTGCACCTATGTACACCAAACTTTCCAGTGAAACTGTACACAGTATTCTGAAGATATTCATAGGATTTGTTAATAAATCATTCCCTGCCTGATTTAGTCTTGATTTAGCCTGATTTGTGACAGTTTGAAAAATGGCAAAAAATACAGCAAACATCACTATTTTTAAGGCTATGGATGGTATATTTCGATTTCCTAGGTAATGAAAGCAGATATCCTAAAATCAATCTGTCAATTTTTTTTTTAAATTTTGACCGTTTTGTACCGTATAATAATATTTCCAAAGTTGTTTTAGTGATTAACTTGTAAGAGGGTGAAAGACACTTCTGCCTTTGCTTTGTGGCCCTCTCGACTATAATTTCACTTAGCAACTTTGCCATATCAGGTAGCGGATCTGTTGTTCAAATGAAAACTTATTTGCTTTATGGCAGATGCTGCACAGCATGATAACTTGAAACTAAATCCAGAAATTTATAATGGCGGAGATTTACGATGTGCCTACCAGCCAGCCGTCACTGAACTTGGCTAACACTGTACATTAAATGGGAGAAGAGGTAGCTTTTGAATTATTATGACTGACCTTGCAAAAAAGTGTGATGTAAGAAACGAAAAAAATGGGACATGATCCTCATTCGTTGACGAGAACTGAGCGTAGGAGGCTACTAAGTTAGATGCAAGATGCATGACCTGGCTTTGTTGCTACTAGATTTTGTAAGGAATTAATTACAAACTTGTAATTCGGCTATGTATGAGGGTCAAATGCAGGTATGAATCGTAATTTACAACTGCAGTCACTCAAAAATCAATAGCAGAATAGAAGCTAACAAGGCAGGTCTAAGGAGATTTTGCCCACTAATACATTAACAAAAGCAATGCATCAGCAACACTTTATATTAACACACACATATTCGCCATTAATGTGCTTAGTTACAGTGTTGTATAGTGGTAGTGTTGTAGTACTACTAGTGCCTGTACTACTAGTACATGCCTGATTTGATTGATTTACCTTTGGCAAATTTGAGTTTGCTCTACAGCCTCTAACTGTGATTCAAAGTAAATGCAAACTTTTGGAATTGGAACAGTACTTTGGCTGTGTTTTAAGACGTATCACAAGTTCAGGAAAACGCAAGCACAGAAAAGTATGGTTATTGAGAAGTGGCTTCGGTCTTGACTCGGTCTCGACTGCATTTGAAAACCGATGATCTCTATCTCGACCCTTCAAAGACTTGGTCTTGACATAGGCGGTCTTGTCCCCATCACTAGTTAGTGGTCTAGTAAGGGTAGAACAAGGTCTTGCAGATTAAGGTAATAATTAGTAGTTTATCATGGGTAACAAATGGCTAATATACATGCTAATAACCAGCAAATTAATGGCAAATATGTGTGTCTTAATATAAAGTGTTACCAATGCATCTACTGAAATGGTAATAAAATTGTCAAGATTTTCACTGGAGACAATGAAAAAGGTTAATAGCTATTGCTGGACCTTAGAAATAGCAAGCAATGTCATTGTTTTGTTTCAGAAGTTGCAATAAATCATATTTTCATAACATCAAAAAACATCTTTTCGCGGTTAAGTTATTTCCAAAGCCGGTGCTGGATAAACAAAAAAACTGCCCGCATTTTACTGTAGGCAGTGAAATGCTAAATTATCCACGACAGTAGTAACTCAACATTTAGGGGTTGCAAATTAATGATTCCTTGGTGTTGCTTTATACATACTTGCTTTCACCAAATGTGAAGATAGGCAGCAATTCTGTCAAACAGAAATAAGCATTATTTAGATAGACATTATAGCCTCATCTATTTGACAAAAATAAAGTCTAAATAGTTAGCTTAAAGCCACTATGTGTAGGATTTATCTTCTATTTATCTTCGTCTTTTATTAAAAATATATTTTTTATTTTAAAAATATAATGTAAAACGATGGTAATTACCTCCATGAATAAATTGTAGTGTTCCCGTAAACTTGGTAATTTCCATTTATATATAGATGTGGTTGGGTACCAAATGAGAATATCCATTTTGCGCCGCCATTTTCAAAATGAGGACCATGAGAAATGAGGACCATGGGAAGGGGAGGGCTAATACATTTTATTCAAACGTGTGCAGTATACCACTTCGCCGATAGATGGGAGAAATTCTCATATATTTAACATAATATTTAACTATTTATTGTCAAATTCATTATCAAAAAAGAATTTCCTGTTTTAATTCGGCTATCATTGATGCATTTTGGAGCTCACCCAAAACCTCTACCCCTTCCAAGATGATTGAAACATTTTTCTGGTCACCAGATGCAAAGACAAAAATTTGCCAAGACAGATGTTGCGTAGTGCAGTAACTTCAAAATGATTCCAGAAATTAATTATGGTTGAGCTAACGTAACAATGGCCATTTCTGTTTTAAACTGATAGATTTGGACTTAAAGGAGAAATACGGTGTGATAAAGTACCTACTTTCAAAGTTCTCATTGTCTCGTTTTAGAGTTCTGAGGGTTCCATTTATCAAATCGCGCCTTTCACTTCAGAGAGCAAGAGACAAGAGACATGATATTAGGAAAGATGCAAGTGGAAGGGGATCCTGCTAGGCCAGTGTTTGCAATTATTAGAATATTTGATCAGAAGAGAAAAACATTTGACAAGTGCATTGAAATGAAAGGGGATGAGAACTTTGCGCAGTTGTACTCATGGTGCCGAGAGCAGTCTGCCAACTTGTGCAACTTGGAGGTGAGTTTGATATTTCATTGATTGAGAGGCGGAAAAAAAACATTCAAAGTGTTTCGCCATCAAAAACAATCAATAAGTAAATGAATAGCATGTGCCTACACACTCACATCCTCGCGCACGCAAACACACTTCTGTTTCTCATGCAAAAAAAATTGTCTCTTTTCTAGATTCACGTGACTGCACGTTGATGAATATTCATCTCCGTTGCACTGATCACAGAGTTTTAGTCACTATCTAATTGCTATCTGGTGAATCAATGCGGTTTTGACGTTCTAATGCCCTGTGATGAACTGTGACAAAAATAAGTTTGAACGTAGGCTACAGCAGCCTAGACGTAGTCTACATTATACTGTATGCCATACCTCAATTCCACAGCCAGCTTGCTTGGTGCTTAGATTCACAAAATCTGAAATAAGTGACAAACCATCAAACCTTAACATAACATAGAATGACAGAATTATGAATTTTTGTACATTGACTAACACCTGCATGACAAAAAGTGTGCTGTGAGGTGTGAAAGTTTATCAATTAGGCTACATTCAGTTTTTCCTAAACACATAAATGTCTTTAATGAACATTAACTCAATCATGTAGGTTATAATAAGTCATTGATTTATCTAGACTGTGAATGTGCTAATTTACCTTCAGAGCATTTTTTTATTTTTATTACGCTCGCTCGCTCCATATTTTTCCTGAAAAAATCCGAGAACCAACTCATTTTATTGGTGTGGCCCTAGCTAGTAATGTTAGTGTTAGCTTCTGACATTAGCTAATGTTAGGCTAATGCTAGCTGTATGGAGTAAATATATATATATATCTATGGGAGTAAAATAGCAGAGGTTTATCAAACAATTTGAATGTTGGTAAGTTATTTATATTTGAGTGAGGCAGGTTAAGTATATTCCCTGATGATACATGATCATATGATGTTTTAATGGTAATGTTACCAGTTAACGTCCATGCCAGTGTCCTGTACTGTCCATGCCCTTGCTGACTGAAAAAAATAGCCTAACTTTTTTGCTGACAGTTTAAAAGCAGTTTGCACTTACATCGCTTTCAATCAAAATGTTGCTGGCTTCCACCGAGGTTAATTATAGCGGGCAGGCCAGTAGGCTAATATTTTACACTGTTGTTGAGCGAATTCATTGTGTATTGCAGGGCACGGTTAAAGTTAGTTGCTAACGTCATACACACGATGATCATACTGTACGACCGTGGGGTGGAGAGGAAAGCTTCACGATCCCATTGTGTTTGGCGTAATCAAGAACCACAATGGAGAGGTGGGACTGGTGATTATCCAGAAGAAGAAGACATGGCTTTTCCACACTGCATTGTCTTAGAAAATCAATAAAATGTGTCTCCTTCATCCACCCTGAAGGGTTTGCACCACCTTTGCTGCCTGGGGGACTGTTAAGGTGTACTTCAGTTTTTGACACTTTGAGCCCCTTCCACAGGTTGTCTAAAATGCGATAAAGTAATTGACATTGAAATTTTGATGATTGCTCCTGTCTCTGCTATTTGGGAAATGTGGAATCGCCTCTGCCTGCTTCAAAATGGCTAGCGTTGGGCAATTGATTCTATCCTTAAATCAACCCTAAAAATCTGTTTTAAAATATATGCCACTTATAGAGTGGTTATTGGTGTTCATGAATGTTTCAAACCAAGTTTAACACAAATACAGTTTCTGTCTTCTTGTAAGTCCCATAGGTTTCTATAATAAGGCTTTTTGCTCCTTGATATCACACCAGCGGAAACGGAAGGGGGAGCTGTTTATATTGGATTGTAGTCTTTTCGCTTGGCACAGCAGTAGTCCTACTACTTGAACAGCTGTGGTGCTCTCTAACTCCTGAGTAATGATCATTTTTTAACAGTAGATTAACGGTAGATTCCAAAGGAGAAAATGCTCGATTTTAAGTTTGATGGGCGAGGATATCACAGAATAGAATCAGAATACACTGAAGAGGAGCTTCACTCACTAACATTCAAAATACAATAATGAACAAATGAAAAAGTACTCGGACCTGGATGGTCATGCCAGTCCTAAATTTCTATCTTGTTCAAAAATAAGTTCTAAGCTAATTGACCTATTTGTTTTCCTTTAAAAAAAATAAGAATCGATAAATTGTTATACAGAATTGTTAATTGTTAAACAGAATCGAAATCGGAATTATGAAAATCCTATCAATTCCCATCCCTATCGGTAAGTGGCACTTTTTTTTGTGTGTGTTTTAAAGACATAACAATTGGGCAACGCTAGCCATTTTGAAGCAGGCAGAGGCGATTCTACATTTCCCAAATAGCCGAGACAGGAGTTATTCTCAAAATTTCAGTCAACCTCTTTTGCATTTTAAACAACCTGTGAAAGGGGCTGTTAAACAAAAGTGTTAAAAAACAAACTATACCATTAAGAATGAATTGATCCTTAAAGTGCACACAAGGGAAGATAAAGTAAGGTGGAATACTGTTCCCTGCAGCGGACACAGCAAAGGCTAGGGTTACTAGTGTTCCTCATTCAGCAGAGGTGGCCGAGCCTACTGGCTTATATTCCTCTGTCGGGCCACAATTCTGTCTGGTGTCTGGTGTCACCCCATTCTTGTCCATATTCCTAATTTCACAAGGAAACTGCCTCTGCATTACTGTCTCGAAATTGTCAAAGAAGGCCATGACACTTGTTTTGTTAAAAAAAAAAAAACGCGCTTGTGGCCTCAGGCTTCCTTATTGAAAGGTGAGGGTGCCTTTTCATAAATGTAGCTCGGACCAGGAGTCTAAAAAACTTATAACATTAGCCACAGCTATTTCAAAAGCAAGCTTCCTTACTTCATGTGGGTACAGGCCAAAATAAGCTGACTTGGTCAAATACTTTACCAGTTCTGCCTTAAGTTCTTTTTCTGTTTTTAATGTAAATCATTAGTAAGTGATGAACACTTGCTCATTTGTATAAAGTGTGTGTGTGTGTGTGTGTGTGTGTGTGTATATATATATATATATATATATATATATATATATATAAACAATGCTTAGTGTACGGTTATTTAAGTTGCACTTGTCACATTTGTTGATAACCAGGAAGAAGTGATTAGCGAATCACAATTTTTTTTTTTTCAGTTAATAATTTATAGATGTCTATTTTAATGTTTTTTTCTAAGGTATGGAATTACCAATATCAGTCAGAACTGAAAAAGCTTTCTGAATGGAAAGTAAAATGTTTTCAAGCTCAAAAATAAGTCCAGTTGCTTTAACTGAATACTATGGCTACCACAACCTAGATGAATGAGAATCTTCACAGTATTACTGAATTCTTTGACTGCCATGACGAATGAATGAAAATATTTAATGACGCAAAATAATCTACACTTGTTGTTGTTTCTCAATAAAATATAGTCTTTTAGCCTAGTTTGTGGCACTGAAAGGAGGCTAGCATGACTGCTTCGCAAATCGAACGTTATGATTTAGCTTTGTAGGAGATGCACAACTTTTGTATAGAAATACGCAATGTGTTGTTAAACTATTGCTATTGTTTAATTGTTCAAACGAATTGTTTAAAACGTTTTAACTAGTTAACAATGATATAAGTATATTTTTGTCATAGTATTTTAGTATAGTATTTTCATAGTATTTTAGTATTTTAGTATAGTATTTTAGGCTGTCTTTTGTGCCACTGAAGAAGGGTGACTGGATCATTGCCACCTATTTGAGGCCAGTTAACCAAGCTGAATTGGGTTCAAGCTGAATTCTTCTTTATACACAGAAGTCCATGTAAGTTCACTTAAAGGCCCACTATGCAACATTTTTCATTTAATTAATCCGTTTCATACTGTTTAGGATGCTAAAATTAGTCATTACACGGCGAACGAACGGTGTGGAATGCGCCACCGTGGCCAATAGCGGTAGATACAGCACTTGCAATGTTCAGCAGCACGGACCGCCACCAATAGAATGCAGTGCAATACAATGCAATACAGCGGGCTTTAGAGGGAGCTCGTGAGAGAGAAAAACAGAATGTTGCTTAGTGCCGGTTTAAATTATTTTGCAGTATGGCATTGTAAGTGTAACCAGGTATTATAGACTAAAACCCATAGAGTTCATTGAATACACTAAAAGAAAAGAGACCAGTTTCTGTATCTTTTATTTTCTGTATCTTTATCTTTTTCACATTTAGCAAATGATTAGTTGTTTTATTGAGTTTGAATGCACCACACATTTCGTATAACCTCAAGTGGGGTGTGTAGTCTCAGCAGCCAATCAGAAATTACGTAGGCCCAGTCCAGCCTGTTGCCGCGGAGACGAAGTGGAATCGAATGTGTACCCCAGGTTTTTGCACAGCCGAGATTAGCTAAAGTAGAACGTGCTACAAGAAGGAAACGAAAAGTCCAGAAAAACAAAGATGAAGCCGACATCAGCATGCTTTGAATTGATATACATCGAGCAACAGCGAGAAGTGTGCCATTTTAACGTCTG
Source organism: Limnothrissa miodon (assembly GCA_017657215.1). Lineage (NCBI taxonomy): Eukaryota > Metazoa > Chordata > Actinopteri > Clupeiformes > Clupeidae > Limnothrissa > Limnothrissa miodon. The sequence goes on from JAGFZM010000014.1 coordinate 1,850,563, forward strand.
GAGAACTGCGACGAAGCCGATAACACCGCGCTTCGTATTGATACACTCCGAACAGCGGTAAGAAGGGTGCCATGTTTGTTGCTCTGGTGCTAATTGTCCATTCGTCTCCGGCATGCTGAGAGAGTGCTGTGGTAACGTTATGGGTGGGCTGAGGTGAAATGATGGTGCAGCGTTTTGAACATATCTAAGATGTTATAGCCAATTTATGTTGATGTGTATTTCAAGAGGGAAGTGTTTTATTTAAAGGGAGAAGAGAGTAATTTTATATGGGATGAATGTAATGTTTTATTTGTAATACTTGCAATTTGTTAAAAATTTTAACAACAGTGGCGTTTTCTTGCGGAAGCCAAAGGAAGCCAGGCTTATTCACTTTTTTCAGAATATAACCGTCATTTAATAAAAACACGTAATATTTCTGTGTGGTGTCTCTTTCTCATCTCTCTTCATTATTTACTGAGCGTTATATCTAATGTGTAAAACAGCGCCGCTCTAAATGTTACGTGGTGAATGAGCGTTGAAAACATGGTACCGCACTCCGTTTCACCAAGGGAAGCCAACTCAGCTTGGCTTCCCTTGGTGAAAAAAAAACGAACGATTAACCAATCAGGTGAAGCTATTGTCAGTCCACTGCTCCCCTGTGATTGGTAAGGACAGGGTCAAGGGAAGCCGTGAACACGTTGGCTTCCACTGAGCTTTAGCTAATTAAATCACAGTATCTTATCATCAACGTCATTGAATGAAATAACGGAAGATTTGTTGATTTGTGTTGTCTTGGTAACTTACCAATGGTAAGCTAGCGAAATTATGAAGCACAATTATCCAGGGTGGAGATTTGGAGTTCTTGGTAAAAAATAATTTTACTGCCGCTACAACAGCAACTCAAAATCAAATCAGACTGCAGGCCAACACCTAAACTGGAGCTCCGTACAGAGAGGAAGAGAGGTTTTCGGAGTTTCAATGAAGACAATTACGTCTGCACTGAGTGGCTAGCTGGTAGCTGGTGAGCATTTACATTTATTATTATATATAGCCTATATTAACGATAAGGAAAAGTGAAAAGCATTTGTGTATATCACATAGGGCGTACAAGTCGTTTGCCGTGGACGTAAAACTTTAAGCTTCTGATTGAGGACTGAGTGTGTGAATGAATTTGCTTCTGGCACTGCCAAATGTGTGCTGTGCATTAAATAGCTGGTTGTGCTTTTGGGAGGGTGGGTGCATGAATGCGATGTTTAGGAGAACTGTGTGTGTGTGTGTGTGCGGGCGCACGTGTGCGTGAGTGAATGAGAGAGATAACAAGGGTTAGATAACAAGAAGCGTGTCCTGGTAAAATGATGCTGGATGCTCTGATGGCTCATCTGACTACATGAAATATCAACATATAAACTGCGACATACAACTATCTGCCCCACCCCCGTAAAACATACAGTGTTGTGTCTCACTTGGCTCGTTGGCTTCCTCGGAAATTTTCCCCACGTCACGCTACTGCCATCCAACCCCCCAGACTGAGTGACAAGCTCCTGAAGATGGGTGTGGATGCCCACCTGGTTTCCTTGATTGCAGACTACCTGACAGCGGCCACAGTTCGTCAGACTGAAGGACTGCCTATCTGATACTGTCATCAGCAGCACCGGAGCTCCACAGGGAACAGTGCTCTCTCCAGTCCTGTTCACCCTGTACACATCTGACTTCTGCTACAACACGGAGTCATGCCACATGCAGAAGTTTTCAGATGATACTGCAATTGTGGGTTGTATCAAGAATGGGCAGGAGGAGGAGTACAGGAGCCTGGTGGAGGACTTTGTGCAATGGTGCAGACTCAACCACCTACAACTCAACACTGCCAAGACCAAGGAGATGGTGGTGGACTTCAGGAGGTCCAAGCCTGCCCTGGTGCAAGTCACCATAGAGGGGGTTAATGTGGAGGTGGTGAAAACATACAAGTACCTGGGGATACATCTGGACGATAAACTGGACTGGTCGGTCGACACAGAAGCACTCTACAAGAAGGGGCAGAGCAGGTTGTACTTCCTGAGAAGGCTGCGGTCCTTCAACATCTGCAGCAAGCTTCTCTGGATGTTTTACCAGTCTGTTGTTGCCAGCGTCCTCTTCTATGCAGTGGCATGCTGGGGAGGAAGCACTAAGAAGAGGGATGCTGGGCGACTGGACAGGCTGGTAAGGAAAGCTGGATCTGTTGTGGGAGCTGAACTGGAGTGCATCACTTCAGTATCAGACAAGAGGACCCTGAACAAGCAACTCAACATCCTGGACAATGACTGTCATCCACTCCACAGCACTATCAAGCAGCAGAAGAGCTTGATCAGCTGGAGACTACGCTCCCTGACATGCACAACAGACAGACTTAGGAAGTCATTTGTACCCAGGGCCATACAACTCTACAATGCTTCACTGAAAGGAAAAGGAGAGTTGGACTTCTCTGCATAGTCTATCTGCACCTGAACACTCTTATACAATTACAAGACATTTTCTACAATACTGTGTATTGTTGACACTGACTAGGGACCCTACTGGCTACATTAGCCCACATGCACAACTCCTCCTCACACTGTAACTTCATACTTGACCTGCATACTTGATTGATGCATGAACATGTATATGACTTATACAGACTTATCCTTGCACTGATGCTGTAATTTTATATTACTAGGCTATTTTTATTTTTATCTTATTGTCCATATACTTATAATAGAACTGTTTTATTGCTATGCTGATATTTTTTATTGTCCATTTACATATGCACATATTTATTGCTGGTCAATAGACATTTAACCTTGCACTATTGCACTACTGGTCTCATTTGCACAACTACCTTGACACACTCCCCATACTGTACCTCAGTACATTCATGCGCATCTCTACCCACAGTATTTGTATTTTATTGTTATTTTTAGTAACTGTAGTATATGTTGTGTGTGATTTTTTAAGCTGCTGGGACCTTGAATTTCCCCTTGGGGATCAATAAAGTATCTATCTATCTATCTATCTCCACACCTCTAAGCCTTACAAGAAGCAGTCCTTTTGTGTTATTTGTACATGGTTCTGTTATGGTGGTGATGATAAATGGCACTTTGAATGTTAATGGTTACTTTGTATTATTGAATCACAGTTCACATGAACAGCCGATAAATATGTGAGCACTTTAATACTTAGTTCTCAGGAATGTTTCAGTTGACTGAATGGTTGCTCAACTAAAAAAAAAAGAGATATGTCAGATTTGAATAGAGATGATTCATGTCAGAATTAGATGTAACAGTGTACCTGTTTTGATATTTAGAATGATGCATCTGAGAACAAATGGTGTTGAATGTATGTTTGCTGACCCTGCCTGTAGGTCAGGGTTTTTTTGGAAGAGGACGAGTGTGGTCCAGGACAACCTCCTGACTGAAACGGATGGCGAGCCAAGTCCCCTAAGGAAAGTCCAGCATCAAGATAAGCATTCCCATTCGCACCTATATTGAACATTCCGATTACCAACGATTCTTGGATTCTGATGAACTGCAGTAACCCTGCAACAGAGCGCTTGAAACTATTTTTCAACCATTTTGCTAAGGGCCCGCGGACAACTCTTTATTTTGTAGTGTGCACACTACTTTTTATTTTATTCTAATTGGTTGGGCTATTTTCTGTACATTCTTGAACATTATAAGAGTGGTTACTCAACAGTTACTATTGTGTGTGTCTCATCATTGTTGCTCTGCATTATGGCTCCTGTCGAATTTAGCATCTTCTGATTTTGCCCCAGGGTTTATTGCTAGTCTTGAGTTATTATTACACTGTAAGTAATTTCAAAATTGGTTACATAAGACAATACTCTATTGGTGTTATTACCACATTTTCTCACCAGGATAGAATATATGTGGAAATTGTACTTGCGTATGTATGTTTAATTGGGTCCTTAAAAAATAACTGATTTTCCTGTAGCTATACTGTTGAAAATCGGAAATTTGATATATTGTGGACCTTTTCTCACTATGACACTTCTCATGCAACAAATGCATCACATTGTTGCAAAGAGCTGATCCATTACATCCTGGATGGAAGACTTGCTGATATGAGCTCATGCATTTAGATTTTGGGAAAACAATTCTCAGCCAAGAAATAACTACCGGTAAACTGATGAAAAGCTACCAGATTCAGAAAATAGCTTCACTACAGCCATGCTACTAGGAAATGTATTTGCAAGAAACCTACTGGTCTGGTTTTTAAGTGTCTTTGAGAGACTTAAGATAGTCAATCCCAAATTGCTCCTATGTGTGAATGGGTTAAAGTGAGGCATTGCAACCATTTACCTTGATGGCTTTTACGATTTCCCATTTTGACTGGAATTAAGCAAACTATCCAAACCTTCCCGAATGTATTTGAATAATGTATCAAAGAAGGAAAAGGAAGAGTGATGCACATAGTGCTTTCATTCTGCCCAGTGTTTATTTAGGTTATTTATCCCATGCTTATCCGGCTTACAATATTTTTTTTCCTACAGCAAACTGAGGCAGCAGTCATTGTTAGTGAAAGCACAATAATGGGCATGCATGCAGAGCAAGAATTTTTCACGCTGCTGTTGGGGTATGGCCTGGAGCTAAGAGTGCCTACCCAGTCTTGAAGAGTGAAGAGGACTGAAGAGGAGTTTCTGGTGAGGCTTCCACTGACACTGTCCCTGCAGATCCAGGGGGACCTATTATGACTAAGTTATTTTTTATTAAGTAAAGTTATTTTATCTCCAAAATAAATTTAAATTCAATTTGAAATTAGATTACATTTACTAAGATTTGATGCTTGCGGTTATATGCCCCATATGAATTTTATCTCTTACCTAGCGTTCAATTTAAGTTATGTTTACATTGATTTATCATATATGAGCGTTGACAATATTTGCGATTTAAAAGATGAGCATTAATGGACATAATTTTTTTAGATGGTGCATGCAGCTGTATTATACACCAGTAGGTGGTACATATATTTTTTCTTTGTAACTGAGTAAACAACCGTAAATTAAACAGCAATTCACAAGATGCATTTGTTGCACGTCTGAGGAGTTGTAAGAGTTTAACATTTCAATCTAACCTTAATCAACATGCTGACTGATTACACCCCTGCAATGGTTGGTGACACACATCCTTGATAATGTGGGTCTTGTTCCTATGCCTATACCTATAACTGAACAGTATCATCTAATCAGAAGTTTAATATAATCACAGTGCAAAGAAATTAATGGCAGGACAATAAAAGGAATCAAAATGAGCAAGTAATACATTTCAATAAGATGCATAATGCATTAAACATTGAGCAGAGAAAGTGCAGGCTGTATTGCACAAAAATAGTCAAGAGATGTTACAGTATATCAAACTATTCCAGAGGTCTAAAAAGTACAGAAAGTATTTAAGACTTTTAAAAATAAGTAAATGTTGCTTTCGTACACATAATTAATATGTGTCTTTTGAATACTGATTCCATTGTTTGTGAAGTTTCTCTTGTCCACACATTTATCCAGTTTTAGTTCTTGAGCCAAATTTGGTCCCAAATTTAGTTTTTACATCATAAGGTATTTAAGACAGGCGAATAAGACCCATTTTTAATTACCAAATATCTCTACAAAACCTCTGATTATTTTTTATTAAGACAAAATTTTTTTGTGTTGCAGGTTATGCAATGTTGTGTATTTTAATCTATCCAATCATTCCTTACCTCAACACTAAATAGATGAATGTCCCATACCCACCCTTAACTCAAACACTGGACTGATATGTTAAAAATCTAGAAGGTATAAGCTTTCAGAAAATATGGTCTTTGATGTTTGATGTTCTCTCTGCAGTACCTCTATACCAGTTGCAGATTACATAGGCCTATATTGTATAGGTGAATGAAATGGACATTCTTAGGATATTACAGTAGCTTAACTATTTAATGTATTCATGTAGATGCAATTCCTGCCCACCTCCCTCAATACCTCAGACAATCCATATCTATAGTTAGTATTTGTTTTGAGTTGCAACACATTGATTTTCTCTGTACATCTACTAGGTAATGCATCTCCAAATGGTTAATATTAACACTGAAATTCATTCTCACTGTAGCCTGATCTTCACGAAAAACTGTGCTATAACGAGTGCTCTAAACAAATCTAGACTATGGCCAAAATGTATGCAAATTATTGCATATTCTACTAGAAAATGGTCATCTACATGTATGTAAGCTTTTACAGAAATCTTCAATATAAAAAAACATTGTCTTAATGTAAATAAACAGATTGGAAAGTTTTGTTTAGATGTCTGCTGACTTAAAGGTTTTCTGTTTGTTTCCAAGTAATACATTACCGTTTTTTACGGTTTGTAATGGCTAGAACATTTTCACTGCAAACAGACGTGCACTGTCATAATTATATTTGAAACACGTTACAAAACACTGGTAAAGTTTGCCTCCCCATTCAACATATGCAGCAGTTTCATAGCTTCATACAGTAGTTTCACATTTCTTACGTCCAGTGACTACAATATATTCATGTGACAATAAGATGTCCTTGTATTTCTTGTTAAATGCAGTGTGCATACGTAAGACACATTCTTCACACGTATTCTTCACTTTTGTAGCAGGCAGAACGTGGTTTCATTCATATATGGTACTTACTGTGCCCTGTTTTACATAGTAAAAAAAATAATGTCTGCAACAGGCACCAACATGTTAGTACTTTTAGTAGATTTTACTCCATGTTCTTTGAAGTTAGTTTGGCTGGTTAAGAGGTTTTCCTTGTGAAGAAATTTCAGGAGATAAGGAAGCTAATCAGAAGTCTTATTCTGATAGATGATTTCATTTTTGTATTTCAGTGCAGTGGCCTATGTGTAAATGCAGTGTGCCCATTTTATGTAGGTTCCAGAGTCGTAGGAACTCTTCAGGCATTGCATGGAAGCCAGAGTCAGGAAGAATATTGTCATAGTAATGATGGCTAACAGGCTGCTGATCCAAGTCCACAGAGAATGGCCAAAAGCCGTAGGCCATCACCTCATCACACAGGCCCAATGCCATGCTGATCAGAAACAGTCCAGTGGAAAGACGCTTGGCATGCACACCACGTCTCTTCCAGAATTTTCCTACATTCTTCAAGAAATCTGGGTTGGCAAAGAGGACTGTTAGGTTGGAAGAGGTGTCAGCCAATGCATAATAGGCTCTAAGAGAGGGGTCAGTTCCTGGCTTCATGGTGAAAGCAGACATGTAAATATAGCTGGAGCCATATGCCTTCATACTTTCCACAAATCCTTTGCGTGACCACAGGAGGTTATGAAACCTGTGAGAATGAATACATACATACATACAATAGAAATATGTATCATAATAAGGAATGATAAAATACATAAAATAATACAGCACAGAATGGGAATGTGCCCAGAATCCAGTCAAGTTAAATTAGTGCTCCTATAGTGTAAAACACTGTCAATATCTAAATGTTTCTGCCTTTTCCCATTATTTTTGCTCTGCCATGAGAGTTCATACAACCATCTGGTAACCACTGTGAAGATTCATTTGCAACTTGAACGTTGTAGTTGACCACTGAACATGCATAAGATTTTGTTAAAAAATCACTAAATATGGCAATAGTCACCAATTGTTTATTAGTTAACGTACTGACATTAAATTATGAATTATGTAATTATGTAAAATTATTTACAAACCAGAATTCCTCTTGTATTTTAGATTAAAATTCAAATATTTAAATTAGCCACATGTTGCTTTGATGACAGCTTTGCATACTCTCAGGATTCTCTCCATCAGCTTAATGAGATGGAATGACTGGAATTATTTCACGGTGCTGAACTGCTTTGTTACTGCTTTGTGCTACCATTCATCCCAAACTATCTTAGTTGAGCTTAGGTCATGTACAACGAGTGGTGGGAATCAAGCTGAATCTTAATTAACAAAAGTATTTAGTAGTGTATCCTTGTACTTCCTAATCACCATAAAAGTGCATATACAGTACTCTTCTCATACAAATACATACACTAGAAGGGAAAAGGCCTCCACAATTACAGAATAGTTTATCTCGCAATGTAAAGAAATCAGTAATGTTCTGACCCAAAATGTAATGAAATATAAATTAAACATGTTTTAATTTGGGGAAAATGTGTGGTAGTGGCATGTCTGTTTTGATAGGCTCCTAAAATATTAAAAAACTAAAGTGTCTGACTAAGAAGAAACCACCCATTTTGCAACCTCTTAAAAATGAAATACTGTAGAGTTAAACCTGTTGGAAACAAAAGGGAAACAGGCATCTGGAATGTGCTGTCAGATCAGCTAAAGATTTCATTAAGGCAAATACTTAGGAACATAGGGAATTTGTGCATCTAAATAAATATCTTTGTCAATAGTTTTGAATTTGTCAATAGTATTGTCAGCTCTCAAGAAGGGCATTTTTGTTGGTTAAGACCAGGCCCGAAGATGAAGAACCCCTTTAAATATACCCCCCTTATTTTGGTGATTTACTGTGTGTTCAGTTAAAAGAACATTAGGTAGTATGAGGTAGTATGATAATTGACATACTATACTGTAGATGGAAATGCAGTTTTTTTTTGTTTTTTTATCTCTGCCATGTATTATAACTTCAGAGTATTTCTGTGTGAAGAGGGAAGCGGGTATAAACAGAGAAACTGAACTTTAGATTACAAAGGGTTTAGCACATTATACATTTTAGCAGTACTACATGTGGACTGCCTCTATGTCATGTCATACATTATCATGAATATGCATGAACAAATGCTTCAGATGGCAAGCAGTTTTGCATTAAAATTATGTTCTTTTTTGGTTCTATTATTCTGTTTTTTTATTATTGAAATAATTAAATAGTGCAAATAACAGCCAAATTCAGCCATGATATTTGCATGCCCTAATCTTTCCAACTTGTTTAGTACAGGCCAGTTGCACTGTTCGTTAAACAACCTTTTAACAGTCTTCTTCACCAGAAAAATCTTTACTTAAGCCATTTTTATTTGTCTTTTCTCATAATGCTTGACCAGCTGTGTGTGAGTTTTAGCATTTGTGATATATTTTATTTGTTGTTACCTTTTCTCTATGATACTAGGATTTGCTGTCACCAGATGTGTTTTTGTGCCAACATCTTCCGTATACTCTTCGTAAAGCGGAGGTAGATTGGCTCTAAGGAAAGATATTACAGTAAGACTCATAAAACAGAAGAGAGATCTAAAAAGAAGTCCAGTTGCCTATAACTGAATACCACAATCACAAACTTTGTTGTTGACAGGAACACAGCTAACTACCAAGGCAAAAACACTCATCCAAAGCTGAATATATATATATATATATATATTTTTTTTTTAATTATTGTACAAAAGTGAAGTAGTAGCCTATCTTACCTTAAGACAAAGTCCGCTTGGTCAATCGCCCTGCCACAACCACTCTTCCTCAGGATCCCCCCATTGCCTACTACAGAACATCTTTTAAGGGGGAACTTCAGAGGTATCTCCTACAAAGGCAGTCAGCTATTATAATTTAGACAAGTTGCAAACATATACACACAGACAATTCAAATTAGAAACACTAATATGTTGTTTTGCATGAACACTGCTAAGCATTCCTGAAGATGATAGAAACAAGGGGTGTACACATTGTTCACTCTCTTTCACAACTCAATGCATTAGCCTATACACCTTTAGTAGTATTTCAAGAATGCGCAACTGAAGGACTGTGGACTAGGACAATTAAATGAGTCGAACATGATTTTTGCATTGAACCCCACCTCCATCTGACATGCCTTATTCGAAGCAAGTTTATGTTATGTTAACATACCATCTATTAAAACAATATTGTTTGGAACTAAAATAAGATTAACAACAAATATTTGTGACAAAACATTTATATGATTTATTACCTTATTTATTTACATTTTATTTATTCTTGCTAGATATTCTTGTTAAAATATTTTTTGATAGATAGAACCAGGAATTGATACAATAACTTCTTCAGTCTTTTGTCATGTCATTTTCAGGGGACAAAATTAATTTGGGCTGCAGGCATGTATAATGCATAATTTGTCTTGCATATGAAACTGGCATCCATCCTAACAAATTTCAGCTTCTTTGTACAATGTCACTGGGAATCAGTAGTTGTAAGTTCATCACTCAAATATATGATTTAACATGCATTGAGACATGTTCCATTCTCCTGTATTGCATCCAGACACATAATGTTGTGCTGGATTTGCATTGCATTGAAACATAGATTTTAAATCTATGTATTGTGGCAGTGAAAGGTAATGCAACACAAAATTGTCTAATTTGAAAGTTAACATTCCAACTCCAATATTAGTGTAGTATTAGTGTAGAGTAAAACTATAAATATTATATATATAATATTATAGAATATAATATATAAATATTATAGAGTAAAACTATAAATATAAATATCTTGTTATCTACAAATTGGCAGATGCCTTATCGGCAAATCATGAACAACAAAATAATTTTGGTAGATTTAAACACATTAGAATGATGAATGGTAAATATATGAAAGTTAAGACATACTGTACCTTGACAAAGAGTGGGTATGTGTCATTGTTGACTGTACGAGAGTGGTACAATTCACCATCATACCACAAGACCTTGCCAATAGGGGAATTCTCCTTTGTAAGTGCGAACATCTTCCTGGGGTCACAGCATTCTGTGATCAATTTCCTGCATAAATACATTTTTTGTTTTTACAAATATTAATTGAATCATAATTTAAATAATTAAATTAAATTAAATAAAAAATAACAATAAAATAAAGCCCCTGAGCCACTAAATAGAGCCCCTGATTCGAGATAGGAGGTATTTGCTCAGTCTATCATTACGGAAGATATCGCCTAGTCTCGGAATGCATGCTCCATCTTGCGACAGACACAATCTTAGTCTCATCGGGTGCCAACTCAAGGACTGCATGAGCTAGAGAGGGTCTCAGTAAGGTCTGTATGATAAAATCTATTAAATGTGGGAACATTTTACCAGCTGGCGAGCAGAACAAATATCACTGACCAATATTCCTCTGAACAGCACCCAGAACGAATTAATCCCCCATGTGAAAATGCACAAAGCATGCACAGGGCAGAAGCGCTGTAATCCAGCCTCGTCTGATGCAAATGAAGGTGGGTCAAAAGTGATCAGGGGTTAGGTTTTAAAAACTGTAAACATGTGGGATGTACAGATGCCACTCGTTCAGCTTGGACGATGGATATAAATGACATGTACAGTAAAAGCCATTTTATTTCATAGTTTTGCAAAATTAATTTAACACAGTAGTGCAACTTCAGTGGTGCAGAATTGATTTGGTTTTCGACTGTCAGATACCCAACAAAGCACATTTTTTGTAGAACATGCCAGCGGGGCGTCGTGGTGAAGGAAACACCACAAACGTATTTCATAATTTGAAGCAGAAGAACTTGGGAGTACAACAAAGCTGTAAAATCATGTGATGAGGTGTCCGCTTCAACTAGCAAGAGAGTTGTAGCCTAAATAGAGCTGGCAAGGAATTAATTGACGCAAAATATGCAGAGCGACATTTCGAAAGAAATTAATGCAGCATGATTTGGCTAATGCCTACAGGGGAATACTCATAGTAATGTACCCAAAGCATGCTGCAATACTTTCCTCCATAGGGAAATGTGATATTAAAATAAGATTGAACAAAAAATGAAAAGGGCCAAATAACCCTAATAAATTGTGGTGTGTTTTAGTATTTCCATGCAACCAACGCCTCCTATTTTTATTTGAGGTCCCTACTAGGTTGGTAATGAATAATCGATTAATTGTCGTTTAGAATTTATTCAAATAAAAACTAATGCCTAATGAATAATCATTCTAGTCTCACACATTATGAGAACAGCAACATCTTCCGGTTTCTTGCCCGCTTTACAACAAACAAGCTGGCAAGTTGGCACAGAGTAGCCTAATCTATTTATTCCTGAGTTTTTTTCAGCTGCTGGACTGACAATAAATTGACTGCGCACACGCCTTACCCCAGAACACATGGATATGTTTTCATGAACAAGAACACATAGATGGGCATTGCCAGGAAGATGTTTAGCCTGCTGATGTTTTTAAGCCTATTTAGCCTAGGCTACTGATGTTTGTCAGCCTACTGTACATCTTGAAATAACTTGCCATGGCAGCAAGTTTAAGCTGTTACATAATCGAATATAGCCACATGTTTGGTCGCTATTCTTCTGTATTTGTGTCCAGTCAATTTCGTTTACAGACTATGAAATAAAATTTTGACAAACTGTCAAATAGGTGTTTTGCATTGAAAGTAGTCTGACGTTTAAGCGAATCAACTGTGTTTACTTTGTTTTCTTTGTCATTATTTATCAATATCACATATGGACACATACAGTATTCCATTATTCCAAAATGCTGCATTTCTTAATAAAACAATTTTTGATAAATATCAGTTCTGTTGTCTGTGTGTTGGACCATAATTTGTGTGGGCGTGATGGTCAGGGAAGAAAACGTGGCTATGGTTTATAGAATAATCGATTATTTGTTTGATAACATTATGAAAAATCAAACACAAAATTCATCCAAGTCCCTGTTAGGTCTTGTAGTCATTATCAAAGATAATCAGGATACATTCTTTTGTCTGGTTTATTAGGTACCATTTGAATAACACTCAGGTAGCCACTCACATCACATCTAACGTACAACTCATAGCAACAACAGTGAGTCCTTGCCCACGTTACACCTCACAGGTCTGTATTAGTGCGCGGCCCTATATACTACATCCCCCTTTCTTAACTTGGAGGTTACACTTCATCAGCTCATAACTCTGTATTCAACCTTAAGTGACATTTTAAAACGTGTTACTTTTAACTGTTACCGTTTCTATAGTCAGCATCACTAACACCTGCTGAGTAACTTCTGTCACCTGTCCAGATATACTTGTCAAAACATCTACCTGGATATTTAATTCTAAGCAATGTCATTATAAGAGAACATATCTGATATTTCAAAATCACATATATCAAACAAGACTCTGCAGGCCATAAAACAGATCACCATACACTTTTTCATACACCATACACGTTTTTTTCTTTCTTTCTTTCTTTTTTTTTTTAATTATTACCCTTTCCTTAACTACCGTCCATGTCTTACCACGACCTTTAATGCTGACCCATCTGAAAATCCTTAAATCTCTCAGGTGGCCTAATGACTCTACCACTCCTAGTCTGATTTGGTCCTGGGGTCTCAGCTTGAGTTGGTCTCGGGGTGGGTGGGTTTTCAGAGTTCATAGTCTCTGCTGGGGTAGGTAAGTCTCGCGGCTCTTCATCCTCCATATCTGAGGATATTTGGGCACTGACTGTCGTCGTCCTCAGGTGTCTCCTGTTGCGCCTGTAGTGCTGTCCAGATGATGTTACTATGTTGTAGGAAAGAGGTTCGCCTCTCTGTTCCATAACAACAGCCGGACGCCAGCCTTGGGCAGTCTCCATGTGGACCTTGCTGCCCTGGCTCAGCTCTGGAAGTTGCCTTGTTCCCCTGTTGTAGTATTGCTGCTGTCTCTTTTGTCGACCTTGGAGAGCAGTGTGTGCATCTCGGGGAACTATTGGCCTGAGACTTGAGCTGGAGATTGGTAGAGTGCTCCGCAGCACCCTGCCCATGAGCATCTGTGCAGGAGTGTATGCCATACCTGTGATAGGTGTATTCCGCAGAGTCAGAAGCGCTAGGTGAGGATTTTTTTCTGTCAATTGCGCCTTCTTGATCACCCGCTTCACAGTTTGCACCATTCTCTCTGCCTGTCCATTAGATTGTGCATAGCCTGGGCTAGAGTGCGTGAGTTTTATGCCCCATGATGTTGCAAAGTCTAGCATTTCCTGGCTTGCAAAGGGTACGTGATCACACACAATCTCTTTTGGAATTCCTAATCTGGAAAACACTGATTTCATTTTCTTTATGACAGTGAAAGACGTTTTGTCTTTAATGTACAACACTTCTGGATACTTTGACAAATAGTCCACCATCAATAGATATGACTGACCTTTTATTTCAAAGATGTCTGCTCCCAACTTGAGCCACGGGAGCTCGGGAATGTCATGAGCGATCATCGGCTCCCTCTGGTTTCTTGGTTGGAACTGTTGACATGCACTGCAGGCCTCGACTACCTGCTCTATATCTTTGGTCATGCCTGGCCAATAGAAGTGCATTCTGGCCAGCGCTTTCATTCTTTGCACACCTTGATGTGCCACATGCAACTTTTGAAGCATTTCGTGTTTCAATGAGCTTGGAATGATGATCCTGTTACTGGCAAACATTATTCCTTCTTTGACAGTACTGTGCTATCCTTGTGTCCACTTGTTTCTTGTGATGTGGCCATCCTTGTCTGTGTGTGTTCTGTAGCACCTGTAGAGTTCCATCTCGCTGTGTCTCTGAGTCTTTCTAGGGTCTGAGTGCTGAGAGCGTCGGTAGGCTCCACCATGTATATCACCTTCTCATCAGCCATGTCTTCTTCAGTTGTGTCTTGCTCTTGTATGACAGCTTGGGATAATGTGTCTGCAATCAGTAGCTCTTTACCTGGCTTGTAGATGACGTTCAAGTCGTATCGTTGGAGCTGGAGCAGCATTCTTTGTTGCCTGGATGGAGCGGTGCCTAGGGGCTTTCTCAAAATGCTCTCCAGTGGTTTATGGTCTGACTGCAGGTGGACTGTCATCCCGTAGACATAATGATGGAACTTTCTGACGTCAAACACGATGGCTAACAGCTCCTTCTCTATTTGTGCGTAGTTCCTCTCAGCGTCAGTCAGCGCACGGGATGCATATGCTATAGGGTGTCCTTCTTGTATCAAGCAGGCTCCTAGACCTACCTTAGATGCGTCTGCCTGTATGACCAGCTGTTTCTTTGGGTCAAAGAACCTGAGCACCGGAGAATCCGTGAGGGCTTCCTTGAGTTTCTTAACGGCCTCATCTTGTTCGTGCTGCCATAGCCACGCACTGTCCTTACGCAGGAGCTGTCTCAGGGGTGCCGTGAGGGTGGCTTCACCAGGTAAGTATTGTGCGAGATACTTTATCATTCCCAACATGCGCTGTAGTCCTGCTTTGTCAGTAGGGGGCGGAATCTCCTTGATGGCTTTAATCTTTGCTTTGTCTGGCTTTACACCTTCAGCAGTGACCACATGTCCCATGTACTTAACACTGTCCACTTTGAACTGTATCTTGTCTTTGTTAAATCTTACGTTTGCCTCCTGCGCTCGTGTCATCACCTTTTGTAGTATTTCATTGTGCTCTTTTTCTGTAGCTGCGGCAATTATCATGTCGTCGGCTATAATGTGGACTCCTTCTATGTCTCCAAATGTTTCACAATTGCGTTGCTGGAATACTTCACTGGCCGACTTTATTCCGAACGGCATGCGGTTGAATCTGTATCTCCCCCATGGGGTGTTGAAAGTGCACAACCGGGATGATGCCTCATCTAGCTTCACCTGCCAGTAGCCATCTTTCTCATCAAGCACAGTGAATATTTTCTTTCCAGCAAGCCTACTGAGCACTTCCTCTGTTGTGGGAATGGAGTAGTGTTGTCTCAAGATTGCCTTATTCAAGTCAATGGGATCTAAACACACTCTAAGTTTGTTTTTGTCTTTCTTTTCAGTGACCACCAGGCTGTTCACCCATGCTGTGGGCTCAGTCACTTTTGCAATCACATCAGCCTGCAGCAGGCTATCAAGTGTGGCTTTCAATCTGTCCATTATTGCTAGAGGAATTTTCCTGCATCCATGTATGACTGGCGTGGTGTTTGGGTCTGTGTGGATATGATATTCACCACTGAACTCACCTAGGCCTTCAAACACAGCTGGGTGCTGAGCTATAAGATCCTCCTTCGTCGCTGGGTGCTTCACATCCAACACGTCCACTTCCACTCTTTTCACCAGGTTTAGAACTTCACACGCCTCTCTGCCGAGAATGGGTATGGGGGAGTGCCATGACACGTAGAATGTGAGGTTTGCTTGGGACTTTGGCGTAGAACACCTGAGAGTGAGCATCCCTTCAGGCTTCAATCTCGGCCCTCCATAAGCTGTCAACACTGTCTTTGTAGCTTTCAAACAGAGCTCACCTCTCCTCTCACCTCTCATATCACTGTTCATTTTCTCAAACACTTGAAGTGGCAGAACATTCACCTCTCTCTGTCCAGACAGACACATTCTGGCATAATGATTTTGCTTACCACACTTGTTGCAGGTTGCTCCATAAGCAGGACACTGGCGTGGCGAGTGTGACTTCCCGCATTTTCGGCACGCACGTCTTAGACCGTTGCTCTGTGCTGTGCTCTGTGTGTTGCTTTGAGCTGGTCGCGGCTTGGTTTTCTGTTGTGAATGTCTGTCTCTTTGTTTTTGTTTATTTATCACATGTACAACTCCTTCCTGTTTGGCCACACCCATTGCTTGTATCTGAGCTTTTGCTGTTTCAGCTGCACGACATGTGTCTATCGCACGCTCTAAAGTGAGATTTGGTTCTCTCAAGAGTCTCTTTTTCAGACGCTGGTCTCGCAGACTAAACACAATCTTGTCTCTTATCATGTCATTCTCTGACGCTCCAAATTCAGTCTTTACTCTTCTGTCTCAACTCAGTCACATACTTTTCAATTGTGATATTTTCCGCGCCCAAAATTGATATCTTTCAAACACCGTGTTCTTTTTTGGCGAGCAATAGGCTTTGAAGGCAGCTAGGACTCCCTCAACCGTTACGTTTCGGTCCTCATCTAATTCAACATCAAGTGTGTTAAATACCTCCAATGCCTCCTCTCCCAGTGCATGCAACAGAATGGCTACCCGGATCTTTTCGTCCTTAACCTCTGCACCACTCGCAATCATGTACTGTATATTTGGAAGCATTGTTCCCATCTTCTCCAATTTTCTCCCACGTTGCCTGTTAGCACCAGCGGCGACGGTAGCTTAAACTGTTCCATCTTCAGCTAGCTAGCTCTTATCGGCTAGTCTCCCACGCTGCCGTTTCTGTCTGTTGCTTACTCACAAAGAGCTTTTTTTTTTTTTTTTTCTCGTCAGGCAAGATGACAAATCGGACCGACTTCTGACACCATGTTATGTCTTGTAGTCATTATCAAAGATAGTCAGGATTCATTCTTTTGTCTGGTTTATTAGGTACCATTTGAATAACACTCAGGTAGCCACTCACATCACATCTAACGTACAACTCATAGCAACAACAGTGAGTCCTTGCCCACGTCACACCTCACTGGTCTGTATTAGTGCGCAGCCCTGTATACTACAGTCCCAAACCTAGTCCCTAGGTTAGTTGAAGCTATTGAAAACAAATTCTCCATAATAAACCAATGGTATTTCAATTAGTTTTATCAAAAAAAAAAAAAAAAAAAAAAAAAATATATATATATATATATATATATATATATATATATATATATATATATATATATATATATATATATATATAAAATTACCCTTGAAATCCAAATGTGGTGTGTCTTAGTACTCCAATTCGGGAGGTTTTGACAAAAAGAAATTTCCCCATAGAAAAGCAACAACAAAAGACATAATCCCATTCAATTGTGGTGTATTTTAGTATTTCCATGTTGCCAAGGCATGCTGTTCTAAATTACATTTAAATGGCCTTAAATCCCAGGGTGTATCTTAGTCCTCCCATGTTGCAAAATTTTGACTTGAGGTTTCAAGTACATTTTGATATGAAAGCTAAAAAAGTAATTTTCCCCATAGAAATCAATGGTATTTTAATTGTTAGCCTATAAATTGTCCCTTTCAATTTGTAGTAGCCTGAGTGAAACACTCAGTGAAAGTGATGAATTAACTTTTATAGAAACTTGAACTAGGAGCTATATGAATGTGACTTTAGTTAGTTTTCATGAATTTTCATGTATTTTCTAGAGCTATAAAAGCAATTTACGATTTTCTAGGGCATGTGGGAACTCTGGCTATTTGAGCGATACTTTCACACACAGAAAACAAAAATACAGTCCCCAACTTTCCAGTTAATTAAATAGAACATAATAATCTTGAATTGTGAAGTCCATCGGATCCCCTGTGTGTGTGTTTGCCTGATAGGCTGAATCCTATTGGTCTACTCTGCTTCATCGTCGATTTCTTCCAATAGCAAAATTGATTATCACCTGGCCTAAAATGATCAGATAAAAAATGCTATTCTAGTTCTGCCCGTCTTTTTTTTTTTTTTTTTTACAGATAACGCGCACCATAAAACCATTAGTCTGATAGAAATCCATAACAGATCTTGGTAAAGATGAGGGCGCAGCCACAGTGGCTGGCTAATGCCTACAAAGACAAGCCTCTTAGCACGCCTGTTCATCCGGCTAGCTGGGCCAATTCATTGGGAGTTAATACTTTTATTGGGGCTGTGTCCTATTTATCGCGTTATCTTCACAGACTGTCAACGGCAGACTTCAACGAAATTTGAGGGATTTATCGAAACAGCATACGCATCATTCCTATTCTTTTCCACATTGGGCTACACCAGTGATTCATTTCTGTTTAATTGTGCATCGGTTTTCTAAAAAGCTGCATGCAATACTTACGCGCCATAGTTGGCTAATCTATTATAGACTACGTTTTATGACTCGTGGTGGCTATAATGACTCAATATTGGGTGACAGCTTACCTGTACATGTCAATCCCCGTTTTATTTTTAGTCCATATTTTTCCCAGTGCAAGTACTTCTCCCACTATGTCTTTGTCGCTTGGTAGTCTGTAGGCAGGGAAAATGTATAGCCAGCACAGTACCAAAACGCATAGAGCAGCCCATACTGACAATTTGCTTTTATGGCATTTCATGAACATCATTGTCTTTTCTCATACAGCCAAGAAAAAAAAATAATGAGAGCGACTGTTCCGAATCCAACGAACTTGTGTTTTCATTATGTGAAGGAGAAAGCATTCAGTATTAAGTGCGGGGTCCTCCCTTCTCCATTTAGCGACACAACTGCAAAGGAAATCTGACCCCCACCCCCTCCAAGCATTATTCCATTAAATATTAGGCCGATCTTTGAGACAGGTGCACGATCGTCGTCTTCATTCAGATCTTCTCGTAAACTATGTCGGCCATTTATGTAAAAATCCTGAGTTCTACGTCTGCCATCCTCCCTGGTACCAAGTGCTTTCTTTTGTTGCGATTGCAATCACAGAAATCTCTGCCCTTGGCATAAGGCGTCATCATGGCGAAATAGGTCTTCTAGATGGCTCCGTTTCTCAGACATTTCGCAACCACGCAGTTTAATTGGGCTAAGTCAGATCATAGACTTGATGTATTTGTCGGAAGTCAATATACTACCTTACTGCATGGAAACAAAGCGCCGTTTCAAATTGCTCAATTTAGCTCAAATGGCAGTAGCTTAATATGCTGACCCCTTCTGGTCGAAGTTGCTTTCCAGCGTAACACGTTATTTTCGTTTGTGTATTACGATGCAAAGTAAATTTACAATTAATACATTGGTCAGCCTATTGTCAACGTAGGCTTACAATTTCAAAAGTTCAAAAAGAGACATTTCAAAATTACATTCATAATTCTTGGCTGGTTTCTGCTTGGTTATTACTTTTGTTGGGGTGCTGAGAGCTCTCAGGATGAATTGGAATATTATTCTTTTAACCTGTGTGTAAAATTGACCTCCGATAACGTAATGACTCCCTATTAATGTAACCGTTTGTACTATAATCTAGCCTATTGAGATTTTTTACATTAGAAAATGCAAGGTGTTACTTTATTGGGCAATGATAACACATTTTTTATGTTTTGGGACTTTAAGTTAGATACTAGGAGTAAGTATATCTATTGGATTTCTGTTTATGGATCCTAATTCTCCGAGGAAAACGGCTCATTATAAGCTAATGAACTCCAGGCAACTCTAGGGGTGGTTACAACTCAGTTATCACATAAGTATTCAAAGTATGTACAGTGCAATTCAATGGTTCAATGGTGATGTTTGAAGAATGGAAAACATTGTGGAATTGCTTTTATTAATGCACACAATCAGCAATTTCTTTAAAAAAAGGCTCTATGAATATAATCAATTATGACTAGTACACATGGACAGCATCGAAAGCCTTCCTATTGCACACATTCTTTTAAGGCTTCATTCATGAGCAAAACCTGCCTGATTTTACAGTGACACACTTATAAAGGTTACCTTTAATAAAATGCCCTACCAGAATAATAAAAGAAAATGCATACAAAATACAAACAGTTGCCAACAGCCTTTAAAGCGACACCAAAAGTTTTTGTACTTTAAAATGTTTCCAAAAGTGTTTGACGGTGCATCAACACAACAGGATGAAAGGTCTGCACCCACTGGAACATTAAATGTAAAAATTACCCCGAAATCCAATTTATCGATCAACCTTGCGAATCAAATGATTTTAATATGAAGCAGGGTAAAGTTAGGCCTACTTATCGTGCCTAATCTGTTGAATGCAGCAATGGCAAATATTATTGTCAATCACAAAGAACAAGTTGCTGATTCCACAGTATAAATGAAAGATTTGAGACCATGTATCGCAACAGATGAGTCTTTTGTTCAGTCTCAAAATCTGGCCTGTATCCTTGTGAAAAACAACCTAGTAAATAATTTCTAACCTCTTTAATCTAGGCCTTCTGGATTCATAGATTCTTTATCAGTCTTTAATCAGCTTGTCAAAGGACAGCCTGGGAGAGGAACACGCAAAATTGGTACTACACAAGTAGCAAACAATTACACTTTCAACCTGTTAAAGGCAAAACTTTCTTGGTGTTGCTTTAAAGGAAACATTTCAACCTATAGCCATACTGCTTGATAATGTGGAGTATAGATAGTTGGTATAAAATTTAATGAGAAAGTTTGTTAAATTGCGAAACAGTAGCTATTTGAGCCAAGGAATCCCAGTTCTTTTTCAGTTTTCTTTAGCTGCTGGTTTGCCATCTGGTCTATATTTATATAATTTTCTTTTTTCCTGATGAAAGCACTTGGTGATCTTATACAGGACTATAGGTGGAAATGCACAGGAATTTCTGTGCATTTGATGACTAATTAAATGGACAGATGCTATTCATATACCTGTACCACTGAGAGAACACTGTGCCCTCTTTAAATTTTGCAGTATCATGGCAGTCATACCCAAGAACCAAAATCAAGTAGAATATGATATTATCCAAAGTTCCATAATTTGATGACAGTACATTAAATATCACGCAGCTCAGGTTCAGAAAAGACACTTGAGCTTGACTTTAAGGTGAACAGAACTCAAACAATAACTGCTCTATACAGGATAGGACTAGATATGTTCATTGTAACCTAATGCAAGTGAATCCATATAAAGGGAGCATTTAAGACGATGGTTATTTTAGAAACGGCTTAACACTCAAGTTCAACTGTAATTGATTGTTTACTAAAGTATTACCTTTGCAAAGGTGATCAGTTCCAAGTTATTAGACCAATGGCTTGAATGTCTTCGAAGAGCTATGATGTGACGTCACTTCATGCATCTACAACCTCCTCACATCAAATACATGACTTAAACTATTAAGCAGAAAAAAGTAAGGGCAAAGATGAAAAACAACAAAAGCACTATACTCCAATAAAACATAAATACGTTTTTGTAACATTTGTGCCAATCTTTTAGACATTTAAAATAAATCAACTTCATAATAGATTTTTTACTACAATCTAAATTGACATCATACAGTATAACCCAATAACTGAGTTATTTTCATTAGTCAACATTTTATGTTATAGACAAAATGTGTGCCAAAAAAAAGACAGAAAACTTCATTACACAACCATTTCACCCACATGTTCATGTTAAGTAATTACTCTTCTAGGAATGATCTTTCCCCATTCATCCAAAGAGGTCCTTCAAATCATTGTTGGCAGAAGTGCTGAGTTTGAGAGAGCCAGTGGTGGGCAAAGCTGTATTCCCAGCTGGCTGGACAAAGTTATGGGGGTTGAAGAAGGGATTAGCCTGTACACCAAAGCTACTCTGAACGGATGACATACCCATAGCAGATCCTTGCATAGGAGTAGTCTGAGAGGGATGGCTCACACCAAACTGGTTTATCCAGGGGGATGAAGTTCCTGGAGCAGGCTTCGGAGTCATTTGATTCAGGCTGACTTTAGGTTTGTTGGGAATGAAGAAAGAATCCAAAGCTGACATATCTGGCTTTGCAGGTTGGGGTTGGTTCTGCATCAGTGAGCTGAAATTAGGTGTACTGGTTGTGGTTGCCATGCCTCCGTACATGGGTGGTGTGGACGGACACATACCCAGACCCAATCCCATTGATGGAAAACTCATAGGTGCAGTTAGACCATTACTCATGGGCTCCATCATGCCACTCTTGGTAGCAGTCATAGGGAAGGCATTTGTTTTGCTTTGAGCAGGTGTTGATGTAGGTGTGGAGTTTAACGACAAGTTGCTCAATGTTGTCATGTTGTTCAGCAAACTGCTGGTGAGGTCCTTGGCCTATGAAAAACAATAAATATATATAATAATAATAATAATAATAATAATAATAATAATAATAATAATAACAACAACAACAACAACAACAACAACAACAACAACAACAACAACACAAATATATTAGGCTACTATTCCGGTAACCTACCAAAAAATGTATGTTGGTTGTTAGCTGAAACAACCACTGTAACATGCTTACTGTAGCTTACACTTTGTTCAAGTTAATGTGGCTCAGGTATGATATAGAAGCAAATTAATACACTGGTAGAACATACAGGAACTTAACTTTAGTGGGCAGAAAAACTAAGGCAGAGAACCTTAACCTAAGATTCTAGAGTCCCAAACGTGATAACTAAATTTCGCTGCAGTAGATAAAAGTTTACCTTACCCATCGCATAGCAACTGAATGCACACTTTCAGAAGCGTTAAAAACTTGAAATGGTGTGTCACCATCAACCATATATGCCATGCCACTCTTGTGCTCTACATGATAATAATCAAGGTAAACTATACATTTTATGCTGTCAGATTAATTGTATTTTTTCACAATTTTTTACCAAAAATACATGCTTCTATCCAGAAAATACATTTTGGAGACAAGGCATAAGGTTCTTCCAAAATGTTCCCATGTTAAAATCTAATAATTTGAGCTGCAGTATTACAAGTGCATTATAAGAATCAATCAATTATCAAAAGTCCACAGTTATGTGGAATCTCTAAATTACCTGTGTAGTGGTTGTGGTTGGTTTTACACTCTGTGGTTGAAGGGGCTGCTGGCTTCTAAGTTTGGATGCCTGTTCTTGTTCCTTGGCTAATCTCTGTTTCTCTTCCAGTGTGAGTGACACCTAAGTGAAACATAAGATAACAGCAATAAATACCAATTTTATAGGACATTTATTGTATTGAATCATTTTTACTACATTTGACCCTCTTTCAGTACATGGAACAGTTAGGGCCTTTTCAGAATTTTAGTTAAGTAATGTGATCAGTCAATAGCACTACTGAAAACCTCCCATAATTCTTTCCCCTCTGCCAGGTAGTTCTCCAATAGAATTATAGTATTAGCTTGCATGGCCACATTTCATCATATTAGAATATCAAGAATGATTCTATTAATGTAAAACTAGCACTTGTAGTAGTTTATATTATTATTATTAGTAGTAGTAGTAGTATTTTATATTATTCCTTTATTTTTACAGTGCATCATTTCCTATGGTGTTGATGAAATATTATATAGATAGATATTTTATATAACCAGAAGGAAAATTTCCAGCACAACACAACATGTACAGGGGCCAACACACTTTAAACACTTTCAGACTACTCACTCTGGAAGACTGTGGTACATTGGTGGTTACGTTCATTTCTTTGCCATTTACGGAACTGCCACCAAGTAGGTCATCAATCTGGAATGATAAAAAAACATTTTTGAAATTCTAAAGCATGTTTCTAAACAAAACTGCAATCTTTCAACTTTCCATTTTTGTATTCATTGAAAACAAACCATTAACATTTTAAAGCACATTTTTAAGGAGAAAAGGGGAAAAGTTTTGTAAAATAAAATAAAAAAACAAGAGTGTGCCAGCTGTCTAACTGTAGGTTTTAGAGATTTTGGAGTCAGGTCAGTAAAAAAAACTGCTCACGTGTCATTCCGTACAACTTTCTCTCCGTTTCTCTAATATACAAACATACATACATATATTACTATATGCACATACAGCCCACATGATCACGGAAGTATGTAGACTAGTTTTAATTGTTTGCTTCTCAATCCTCAACTTCAATTTCAGGCTGCTACTACACAGTGTGGCTAGAAGGTTTGAGTTTTGACAACTGTTGTCTAATGGGAAACTAAATCTTGGAATTAAAATAATGCTTAGCTAAAACCACCCTACTGTCTACCATAGCGACTGCTAATTTTCAATACTAGGCAGTTGAGTTAGCACCTTAAGCTGTGGATCTGCTTAAATTATCTTACTAGGTTAAAATGAAAAAACATGAAAGTGTGAAGTGGTCCTTCAAAGTCTTAACAAGTAATCATAAAAGAAGTTCTGTAGTAAAGAATAATTCTGAGGCAACATTTTGAAATTGAAATGGGTGTAGTAGTCTACAAGTAGTCTAATGTAACCTAATATTACAATACTATCATTTTACAATGCATACCTGACATCTTTAAGTCTCTTAACCAATTATGTGGACCATAAAACAATTATTTAAGTAAATAGGCTGCCATGCATACATTATCATATTGATCACAAGTTACCTAATTTCTTCCATATGTAAAACTTACATATTACATAAAGCATTACAAAAATGAGCCTTCAAAATCTAGGCAAGACACTTTGACACTCAAGAACAATATTTAAAGGGAATAAAGTGTAAAATAACATTAGAAACCATACACTAGAGCATACCTCTCTCACTTGAGTTGTGGTATTGGATGTACTATTGGACTCTGTTGACTGATTTGTTTGGTTCGAAAAATTGAGACTCCTAAAAAGAGATGACAGAATTTGAGCTTTTTTAGCAAAAGGAAAGTCTTTATTATACAAATAGCAGTGGAATATCAATCTATAATAGAGATCTATGAACTAAAATGTTTCTTTGATTTCTGTCTCGGGCTGTACATGTCCCACTTTCCCCTCAATATGTCAAAAAATTATGGGTTTCTGACAGAGGGATGGCTCAGGGAGGGAATTAAGTAATCACAGGAGGATAGTCTGTAGATAAAGAGGCATTAAAGCACACACCAATTCCATAAACCTAAGTCCCAAGTTTCTCAAGTCCTTTTCTTGACTTGAATGAATACAGTAATATAATGTAACTAGGAAAGACCGGTCAAGGATTCTTTAAACCATTATAAAAAAATGTTTAGTACATTGTAAATATGAAAGTCATATTCCTAATTTGAGAAAATTCACAACTTCAATTAAATTGTAATTAGAATTTTAAAACAACAAATAAAGTTATGTTTTAAGTTAATATGAAAAAAATTTTTTTACAGTGGGATAAATACAATTATCTCTCTGCTCTCAGGGTGTTCTCTCAGTTATAAATAGAAGGAGACAGAAAATCATAGTCTTTGACTATGTTTAAACACATCCAGTCCCTCCTGCTGAGAGACAAACTACTGCAAAGAGTGAATTCCTTCCTGAAAAACCCCAGTTTATTTGACAGGGGACACTTACATCTGAGGTTAGTGCCACAGGCAACTGTGCTGTGCTCTCCTTCAGTCTTCATAATGTACACCACTCCCTTCAAGTACAACTCTAAGTAATGGCATACAGATATTTTTCGATGTCCCTGCAATTGTGGGATGTATTAAGGATAGAAAGTGGAGGGAGCAATGCTGTGGCATTCCAGTACAGCAGCACTACGAATAGGTATTCTGAATGACTGAACAGACTAGTGAGAAAGTAACAAAAGAGAGAACCCTGAACAGACTTCTATGTATAATGGACACTCCCTGCACAGCAGATTCTCCAAACAGAAAAAAACAAGACTGTTGACTTCGGCATGCTAAAAAGACAGGATAGAAAAATGTTCTCATGGTTAAGTGCATGCTTCGCATGCCTCAGTCCTGTTTATAGCCATGTTTGAGTCCCATTTATGACCAAGTTTTTCCTACTAGAATAATTATGAATAGTATTTATTAAAAGTTGACTTGCACCTTTGTTGTTCTTGCATTACATGGAGTTGTTCCAGTTTGGTCTTATGTTCGGTCTCCATTCTGCCCAGCATATCTCTGATTACTGCCATGAATGAGTTGAACTAAAAAGGAAAGGCAGTTTTATTTAAACACATACTGCAACTAAGAAAACTGTTAAAAGGAAAAAAGACCATATTGGAATCTTGTAAATTAACAAATAATTAATAAACAAAACATTAAAGCAACACCAAGGAGTTTCAAAATCGCACCAGGTCAGAAGCTTGAAGCTTGAAGTTGAAGCGGAAGCTTGCCATAAGGCAAGTCAACTGTGGTTTTACTCGAACTATAGATACGCTACCCGATTGGGCAAATTTGTTTAGTGCTGTTATAGGTGATAGAAGGCCGCGGAGCAAATATACAAGTATCGTTCACCCTGTTACGAGTTATGAAACAATTTTGAAAACATTATTTTAAGGTACTAAACAGTCTTTGGTGTTGCTTTAACAAATAACAGCATAAATACAAATATTTCACATTATATTTTAAAACTAAACACAAAGTGGGTTTTGTTAAACATCATAAAACTGAACAAGCCCCATTCATTTGATTATTTCTTTCCTACAGTCAACAACAGGATCTCTTTTACACCAGTGACTGCACCCCCAAAAAACAAATGATCATCAAATGATAACAGCACTGTGGTTAGGCTCATTACTAACTATGACAACACCACATAGAGAGATGAGGTCCAGCATCTATCAGAATGGTATGACAAAAACCTAATCAAAAACCTAATCCTGAACACCAGGAAAACCAAGATAGTGGTCATGGACTTTCATAGGACAAAAGCCGAAACCCTCCCTATCTCCGTAAAAGGTTTTTTTATGTGGTTATGGGCTGCAAACACGACACAACCATCCCAACAGCGCCTTCATTTCCTAAAAGTCCTGAGTTGAACAGGCTGTAGACCAACCAACAGGCGTCCTTCTATTGAGCCACAATTGAGAGTGTGTTGGTGCATACCATTCCTGTAGGTCATGCTGGCTGTATAGTATAGCGGATAAAAACAGATTCCAGAGGGTAATCAGAACAGCAGAGAAGGTGATTGCCTGTACCCCCTGCCTGAACTCCATTCTTAGCTCTAGGTGTCTCACCACAGCCAGAGTAGATAGAAAAGACCAGTACCATCCTAAGCACCAGCAATTGAACATGCTGCCCTCTGGGAAAAGAGGAAAAGAATAGCACCTGTACGTGGGCAGTCAAAACTTCTAATGCAGAATCCTCCAATTTCAAACGCATAGCAGTGTCTATGGCCGTAACTATTTAGCAGTCATGGCAAAACAGTCAAAATGTGAAGAAAACGCTCAAAACACTTAACCACATTTCAGAGGCTTTTGACACTGTATACCTACTGTTTAACTTACAGATACTGTACATGACTTGTACATGAAGTTAGAATGCAAAAGACAATTACCTGGTTGAGGTTTAGATTGTTGTCTATACTGAGTGATATCAGATGAGGGAGGCTCTTAGCAGCTAAATGCTCTTTTGGGATCCCCAGCTTCTTGTGCGTAAAGGTGCATTTGTAAATTCCTGTTGGAAAATATCCGTACCCGTCAAAGTCAAGTAGCAAGTTTCATTAAATTATTTTTATCAGCATAACAACAAAAATTAAAATAACGAAAATCACTATGCTACAGGGGATGACAGACAAGGTGGCTTTGGCTCAGTCGGTGAAGACCAAGTAGATGCATTGTACAGATTGAACAGTTGTAAGTGATTAAGGTTGACTGAAGACAGTTTGAACTCATGATCTTGAGTTGCAAGACTGCAAGGTGAATTTGTAGAACTCTGCCATGTTAAACCAGGACAGAAACACTGAATACTTGAAGATTGTCACTGATATACAATTTATAGGATTGTGAAATAGTGTTGTAGTGTACTGTACATTGTGTGCCAACTGTATAATGCGGTTTACATGTTTGTATAGGGTTGTGATATTGTTACGTCAGTGACACAATTTGAACCCATGTTGTTTTACTTTGCACTGTTAGATGTTAGCCCATTGAGCTAATGTGGCCTTCCAGATCTCTTAATGTCAGTCATCTACATTAGGCAAAAAATCAGCTCCTTATGGCACAGAATAAATCAATTGTGGGGTGCGTTTAACTTTCGCACAGTACTGTAAATTATTAAAAAAAAAAAAAAGTTTATGATGGGTGAAACACTCAACTCGAACAGGGCACAGGGTCCATAACTTTACGACTGACAAGGCAACCCTCACACAGTGGGTGCAATTTGTCAACAGCAGGTGAACAGATTTTTCAAAGATCTGTAGCTTATATTTTAAAGAGGAGGATTATGACCCAGGGGATATCAGGATGGTCTCTTTTCCGAGACCAAGATACATCAAGATGTGCTGCCCGCTGACACAGTGACTAATTCAAGTTCATCAAACTCCAAGGTTGGTAATTGTGTAAGTTCATATGCTCAGTCAATCATTCTTCACATAAAAAATAAATAAATGCATAAAATATCTTATTATTATTAAGGCCTAAAGTATAAACTTCATTACCTAATATCCCCATGAGGACAGCAGGCTCTCTAGAGGGAATCTGCTGTAGAAAGGGCAGGAGCTCATCAATAACAAACCATTTGTCAAGGTATTCAAGAATTTTCCCCAAACACACCAAGGAATTCACTCGAACCTGCAAAGAACAGAAAGGAAACAATTTCTACTCTGAAAATAACACAGAGCCACTAATAATTTAAATACATTTTACGAGAAAACATATATTTTTAAAAGTCATAATTTCAAGCAGTCTTCTTGAACATTCTAGGGCAGGCTAACCATGTTGATGGGTGTGTTGGTTGCTTGGCAGCAAAAGTAGAATTTTCACTAGTGTGGAAGACGCATTAATAATGGATCTTAAGACATTGTAATGTTGCGTTTTTGCAATTTTCATTGGTCTTGCAAAATCAACAAACTAGGCTGCCTTACTTCCATGAGAACTCGTGCTGCTGAAGTTCAGTCTCTCTGTGTTTACAGATTGTATGTATGCAAAATGTATGTTATCAGCTTATCGGTGGAAAAACCATGATCGAGACAAATAACCATAAAAATGCTAAATAATCAGTTGATCCCTAATTATGACATATTATTGATATATTATATATATGATATATTATGGCTGGTAGTTGGATACTTATGGTAGAGACAATGTTAACAGCAATGGTATCTATTTTGGATGCTAACTTAAACATGTTAATTGATAAGTTGCAACCGTGGAAGTGGTTTCTAGAGTATTTATAATGGTGACTTTGCCCTTTTTTTGTAGTTGAGGTGGTTACTGTAGTAACTTAGGTGGTTGCTAGTAGTTGATTGCTAGGTTTACATCTTTTAAATGGTTGCTAGCCTGTTGGTACGGTAATTGAGGTGGATCCTAGAGTGTTGCTAGGGTAGTTATGGTGTTGCTAGGGATACACTGAAAGTGATCACTAGGCTGGTGCTAAGGCATATTTGAAGACAACTCCTGTTGAAATTACTAAAAAGTTAAATAGTTTAATAACTTATTAGGGAATTAATGACGACTTTTTTTGTGAAAGAATTGTGGGCAGAGCAAACAAGATTTGTAGTCTCAGGAGTGCCAAATTGTTTGCCTAAAACTTGATAATGTGAAAACTGCTGATTCTAACAAGAATCTAAGAACTCTAATTGAGCTATTGAGCGGTTATTAGCCTAACGTTAGGTCTAGGGGGTAAAGATGTAGCCTACAAAATATAAAATATATGGCCCAAATATATAAGAATATTTTTTTCAGTAAATAATTCAGAACAAAACTGGGGTTACTATTTTATCCAGATTAATTAACTTGGTTGGAACTGACGCCTTACTTAATTGAAATGGTGTTTTAAAAAAAAGGCTTTTTAAAAAGTTTTCCTAATGGGTCACCACCAGTATTTTTTCAAATAAAAATAATCTATGAGGTAAAATTTGGTCTACAAAAAAAAGTTTTCATGATTCCCTTAAAAATGAATCTGAAGGGGGTCATCTTATATTCAGGATCATCTGATATTTGGGCTAATATGGCAGTTTTTCACCAATATCTTTTTTTAA
Source organism: Limnothrissa miodon (assembly GCA_017657215.1). Taxonomy (NCBI): domain Eukaryota; kingdom Metazoa; phylum Chordata; class Actinopteri; order Clupeiformes; family Clupeidae; genus Limnothrissa; species Limnothrissa miodon. Next base: position 1,880,793 of record JAGFZM010000014.1, read on the forward strand.
AAAGTGAAGTTACAAATACATAGCACACATAAGTGGGGCCTACTCAAAGTGTTTAAATTAACTTTTTACATTTAGGGCACTAAGGGACGACACACACTATAATAATAAAAAGATAATGACTTCAGAAGACAGTAATAAGAAGCTGTTGAAGAACAGTACAGTAATGATATCATGAAAGAACAGCACCAACATTTAAGCAGAGTGAAAATGTCCAGAGGTTACTGTAACTTACTGTAGTCCAATTTCAAAACACAGTCTCTGGACAAGAGACATCATGCCTGAATTAATCAAACATCACCCAGTTTTCTTTCCTTGCCATTATTGACAAACAGGGGTGTTTGCTGTGTTTTTGGTCATTTCATATACCATGGAAAAAAAAAATTCTTACCGCTAATGAGGAGGTCTGTAGGCAGGCTGATTTAACACGTGGAATCAATGAATTTTTCATGGAGGGATAGTCAATGAGATTGGCAAACGTTGGGATGATGTTCAAGCAGAGCTCCTGCAAACAGCAAACACTCAAACAACGGCAATTTCAGAAATATTGACTAAGTTGTAAAAACATATTAAACATGTTAAACATTTGTTTGTAGAATTTCTTTTGCTTTACTTGTATCTGGATGGACGGGGCTTCAAGAGCTCTGTAAACCATTGGAAGAACACTGTTTTTAATGTCTTCCGAAGGGGTCTTGGTTAATAAAAGGTCCATCTTCTGCAGGAATATTAGGAGAATCTACAAAAATAATTATAACTTATTAAGACTTTAAAGAACCTCACATGAAATAATGCATTATTTATTACCTACTTTAACATAAAACAAACTATAACATTACTAAATGTAACAGAATTACATTTTGTGAGAAAGTGACATGTAGAAAAGAATTGTACTCCCCATACATGTATACAGCCCTCCCCATGTATTAACCCCTGACGTATATTTTAATTTATCTTTTAATTAATTATTTTAAAAGTTAATGCACATTCTAAAGAACACATTGCAACAGCCTATTTAACCAAACTGTGCTATAACAATAGAAAAATATCAACTTTCTCATTGCTCAAACACTCACCATGTTGCTGGCCTGAGAGCATAAAAAGAAAACAAACAAACAAAAATCTGAAAATATATCTCAACTTCAGATCCCATTAATTCTGGTTCAGATGGACTCAACATATTGCCATTAAAAAACAATGACTAGCCTATAGGCTATAAACAATGCCAAATCATGATTTTGCTCCCACACACAATGTCCTGCCGAACAAGACGTAGGAATGAGGTGACCATAAGCAGCACTGACTTTTTAATAACTCCTTTACACCCAAGATTTTCATTTTCAAATTACTACTTTGATCTCCTCAAGTAAAGCATCCACATGTTCCAATTTCTTCTGATCTTAAGACTGCTTTCCCTCTACTCGCACAGACAAAACCAACAATTATAAATCCCTCACTTATAGCATGACATGTCCAAAAACTTTTCAAGACATTTTAAAAACCTAACTTCTACCATAATTTCCTGGCTACTTAGCGCCCCGTAACTAACCTGCCATTTGTTTCAAAAAATGCTTATCGGATGAAAATAGCATCCAGGGAACCTACCAGTCTGGCTTCAAAGCTAATCATAAAGCACTGAAGTCTTCATGCTCTCTTTATCTCATCTAAGAATGCATATCAGTATTCTTCCTTCTGAATCTTAATGAGGCCTTGACCAAACCATCCTCACTATCAGTTTGTACAAATTGTACCTCTCTAGTCACTATCAGTTTGTATATAACATGCATATAATGGATAGATAGATACTTTATTGATCCCCAAGGGGAAATTCAAGGTCCCAGCAGCTTAAAAAAAAAAAAATCACACACAACATATACTACAGTGTACACAAGATGATAAGAAGCAGATCAACATGACTAGATCAACATTACTAAAAATAACAATAGAATACAAATACTATGGGTAGAGATGCGCATGAAGAGGCAATGCAGCGCAACAACATTATGTGTAGTGACGGACGTTACTAATATTGCCTAATATTACCTAATATTGCAATTTGCAACTAGTTAAAAGTGCCTTTGGACGTCGGGGTGCGTCATCTTAGATGCACTTCATTAATGCTTTATTTTTGAGAAACAATGTAATGGGTTAAACTTACGGTAAGCATATCAATAAAACTATACCGCCTATATTGCAGTTTCAAGGAATTGGGAAGCCCCAGCAATACGACCAGCAATATTATTTTCAACGATGACTGGTTTATTAAATATTCAGGATCATGCATGACATCTAGATTTGTGACTGCATTATTTTTAGTGGAGTAACTTCGTTTCACTTCGTGCTAAGCGTCTGAGCCCCAGCCATAGGCATTCGTTCACTTGACGGTGGGCGGGATACTTTCTGCTTCAACCAATCACTACTGCTTGGTCGTGACGTATGCTATGCACTGGAACACACCTAGCGGTATCATTGTAGTATTTTTATCAAAAACATGTGTATTAACGACCGTTGTCGATTCTGCAATGTAAATCTACGAATCAAACAATATCAAATTCAAAGTTGATATTTGACAGTAAGTCAAAGGATGAAAACATAAGTAATCAGCTATCTAAACTGGTTCTGAGCAGTACACCGCTTTGCTGAAGTAGAATGTGCACTAAATGCTTTAAAGAAGTTGTCCAATTACAGAACGACATGGACATTATTAGCACTTTGAGAAAGTGCGTCGTCACTTGAAAAAAGGGGCAGAGAACCGACACAATCAAACACTCAGAGGGAGGTAAAAAAAAGTCTCGAAAGTCTACCGAAACAATGTTAGTCACGGGCCAGTGTAACCGAGGTGGGTAAAACAACTTTATGAAGTTAGCCATCTTCATGGTAGCAAGTTATTACGTGTTTTCCTGCTTTTCCCCTTCGGTTTTCAGCTCAGTCCAACTAATGTTATATCTCCTAAATAATTTTTAATTGCTGAAACGTTAGGCTAGTTAGAAATTAACTAAGCCAACTATGCCAGCTAACCAAGGTGCTAAATAGCCTGATTTGACCAGCAGCTTTCACTTTGTTTCACTTACTTGTTCTGGCTTTAACTCCTTAATGTCAGGAATCGTTTCCAATAGTTTCAGCTTCGCTCAGTGCTGCTCGAACTAAACCAGGAATTTCAGATTGAGCGCTACAGTTCAATGTTATCGCCTTCAGCCCCCAATCTGTTCGCTGATTGGCAGATATGATTTCTATTCTGAGCGAACAGAAGCTAATTAGTTCCCTGACTAGTTGGTGGAGGTAAATGAAATTGACCAGAAGCACTAGGTGGCGTTAGCCTGGCTAGGAGTAACCATAAGTCAATTTGACTTTGTTTATGAAATATTAAAAAACACTATCAAAGCAAGCTAGTCTTGACACTTTCTTTAGGAAACGTTCATCTAGCACTGCATAATCACATGACACAGAGGCAAAAAAACATCACGCTTTTAGGCTGCTTGCAATTACGACCCTTCATACATTAAATTCGGCTTCATTTCAAGTGATGGTTACCCCCCAAAACCAATTTGTGTCATCTGCCAAACAATGTTAAGCAACGAGGCCATGAAGCCGCCCAAATACATAAATCTAAAAGATAAATCTGAAGATTTTTTTTTCAAACAAATTGGCTACCCAAACAAATATTTTAGTTGCCTAATTTGGCAGTCAAATGAAAAGTTAACCATGACATCATACCTGGTTTCGCCCCACATTTCTAAGTGCCAGGCAACTTCTACAGTTTGCGAGATGCTAATTAGGATATGCCTTCGATACGGCATGTTGTGCCACCTAGGTGCAGGTCAGGATAAACTTTTGGAGCTCTCGTGCGCTGCTGGTCTGCAGTCTAGATTTACTCGACTTTCTGTGTCTGAATTCTGGTCGTCATGCTGCGATGAATATCCCCAGCAGAGTGAAATGGCAGTGAAAACGATACCTTTCAATTCAATACCTCCGCGTATGTATTTTCACATTTGACAAAGACAAAATACCGAAACAGGCGCAACTTATAAAACTTGCTCCAAATGTCCTTGTCACCCTGTCTTCCTCGTTTTCACCTGATAGTTGCGAGAAAGCAGGCGCACCATTCGCATTAGAATGTTGATTTTTCTTTTTCCTGCGATATTTCTGTGGATGACTGGGCCTCTCGTTTATTTGAGGTTTATGGTCAGCATGCAGTCTACGTTCAATTCTCCCTTTAAGTTCATACTGGGAATGCAATCTGTAGCCTAAATGGGGCTACAGTCTCTTGTCGGTTTGAGGTTCCAGGCACTGCAGTAGCAGCCTACTTGAAGTTCAAGGGTAGTTATAACAAAAAAAAAAAAATTAAACAAAAAGTGAAAAAAAAAAAAAAAAGACGTGATAATAGGTAATACTACTGCTACTTCTAACAATAGACCTAATAGTAATAATAATAGTTGTAGTACATGTAATGATAAAAGTGAAATTATTAACTACCACAATAATCTCAAAGCCAAAGCTGTTAGGTCTCCTTGTTTAATAATAACCTAGTTTAGACCTGTAATAATAATAATAATAATAATAATAATAATAATAATAATGATAATGATAATAATGGCAACATTAATAATAGTAAACTATCTATCCATCTATCTATCTAAGGGCGCCCATGGCGGCGGGCGTTGGGCGGGTGTTCAGGGGTCGTGCAGAGGCCTATGCAGGGCCTTGGAACACCAAGGCCTAATATCACAGGGCCCCAGAGCAAATAAGTTTGAGAAACCCTGATTTAGCCTAGCCACTTCCTTGGAAACTAACGGAGCAAGCTGGAAAATCAAACTTTTCCCGAACCCTGTGGGTAGTAGATATCTTTTACACAGATAAAATTAAATAAAGATTGTTCTTGTTCAGACTTCAGTTCCTGTATGTTCTGAAGCGTTCCCACAACGGACTGAATAGCCTCCTGTACTAGGTTCACTGCCGCCATTGTTATTGTGCACACTGCGCAGCCAGGCAACGTTGCGTACAAAACCGACGTCATTGCTCACTAGAACACTCCCCGCCCGCTGATTGGGCCGGCAGAATGCTGCCCTGGAGAGAACGATTGTCAATGGAATGCTCCCAGACCCTCTGGACGTAATGAAATGAAAGTCCAGGGCGGGGCTGGCGAGGGCGAGGCTAGGTCTTAACTGCTCTTTAAAAATGATTTTGGGATCATTATAATGCTCAATTAACATGCACCATGGATTGACTGCCTTTTGTAGGACTGCTGATTTCAAACCTTTGGGTTTCAGCTGGCCTCTGCTTTTCCTTGCCCCTAAAGCTCATGGGTGCTCTTTGCAGTGAAGCACCATAACAAAATGACATTGTATAATACGCTGCATATAAACAGTTGAATTCAATTAAATTCCCCACCCCTCTGAAATATCTCTAAGCTTAATTTTAAAATCTCCTACTCCCAAGCTACACAACGATTAATCAATGGCTGAGAAATTCAGAGAGAGTGGTTAATATTATGCTATATTGTGTTTTTACACACACCTACTTTCTTGTCTGTATGTTAAAAAGCAAGCTTTTCAAAACACGCTACTTCATATTAAAATAGATATCATCTCTCCTTCCCAGTCATTGCCTGTTGTTTTTCACAGTCCTATCAAATTAAAGGCAAAAAGTTCAAAAACAGATATTGTATTTGCCAATGAAAAGACGGGGCGAACCCTGTTTGTCTCACGATGTACAACAAAACGGTATGTTCCCCATGACTAAGTGGTAAAATGAATAAAACATTTACAAAACACCACAATGGAAATGGGGCATGATTTAGCTGTGAAGTGGCATCCATGGTATATCATGAGAAACTCACGGTGATAATGCATAGAAGGCTATGACGCCTGTCTAATTACAAATAAATACATTGTTTGACCAGATTTTACAGTTGTATAATTAAGATTTCAAAACACTCAACTATGCAGACATTTTAATATTAATGTGTACCGGCATTTGCAAAAATAAACAATACCTGGACAGGTTCCTGTTGCTTGAATACAGGTGTCAGGTCTGGTAAAATTAGGCTGACATATTCTTCTTTGGTACAATCTTCAGCTATAAGCAGCACATTGGGCAAGATAAAAGGGACCATGTCCGGGTTGACAAACTCTGATGTCAGTGCTGGCAGGACACGTTGTACCACCACTCTCTGTGAACCAAATTATATAAACCATTCAGATATCAAGGCAAAACAGGGCAAAGCAGTCTTGTACACAGAGGAATATCAATGTGCTGTACAACAATAAAAGCAAAGCACAATATTTTAAGGAAAAACACAGACTGAATGAATGAAGGAATGAATGAATGAATGAATGAATAACAAACTGATTGAAATAATTCTATAGAATATAAAAAGATAAGTGAGGCATTAGGATTTGGACTTAGGTCTAGATCAGGGGTCTTCAACCTTTTTCAGCTCAAGGACCCCTTGGCTGTGAGAGCGACTGAGCACGGACCACCACACCTGTGGGGTAAAATAGCTGCCAAAATATTAGTGTCCATATATTTGATACACGTGCGTATTTAGTTGTGCATAAAATAAACATTTGTGACTTCTCAAATGAGTTCAGTCATGCATAAAATAAAGTGTGTGTATGTTATCCATCAGAATACGGATGGAAAAAAAATGCGAATTCAAAAATTACAAAATCAAAATTTCAATACGCCTCTCAATATTATGGATACCACTTTGCACAAGTTACTCAACTGTCAAAATACGTCATCGCCCCATCCACAGGCATTACTTGTTGAAAAAAGAAACTTTTTGACAGCTATCTTACTCCATACACATCTGGCCCACCTCAAATCCTGCCGTCATTTGGACCGTCAGTCGAGTGCCTACATGCATGCACGCACACACACGAACGCACACATTCTAAACTCATTTCTTTACATAGTTGCATAAATTCGCCCTAAAACAGAATGAATGTTACAAGGGTTAACTAGCTGGATATATTCAGCTAAATTCAGGCAGAGCTTCATTAGCTCAAACTGATAAAGACAGAAAGCCTCTTCCTCTTGTGTAAAATAACTTTGTCTTTCAGAAGGAAACATGAAAACACATGAGATTATCGTTATCGTTTTATTATGATGGAACGTTGGATGAATGAATTCGCGCAGAACGCCTTGAAGTGCAAAGACCGCAGAGTCTCATAAAAAAAACAACAAAGCAAAACATCACACAGAACAAATACCCCTGCAAAGTTCAGGGTCCATCAGTCCCGACACCGAACAGATGAATCAAACGTAATTTATCTCCCGGAATGAAAAGAACGACTTTGCTGAATACGAAGCTATTTAACTAAAACACATTTTTTATTGTAGTGGGATGAAGAATTAAAGATAACTGATCAGCTACCAGGTCCTAGTGAGAGCACTGAACCTGGTGAATGGAACAGAGCTTCTCTATTCTAGGACTGATGGAATTTGCGAGGCAGTGTCACATCAGGCTCAGGCTGAAGTGGTGACCTGTAATTGTACATTTATGAATGCTAATGTGTTTTGGCATAGGTTAGCAAAATGTTACACCGGGGATCACATGATCACATGCATGATTCATGGGTAGCCTACAATGTGTTATTTAAAAACGAATATGAAGCAATTTTCTTTTGAACATTATGTTAACTATGACAAATTTTATTTTTTGGAAGAGAAAAAAAAATGCCTCCGACAAAATATTTTCGCGTACCCCCTGCAGTACCTCCGCGGACCCACTAGGGGTCGCGGACCCCCGGTTGAAGACCCCTGGTCTAGATTTAAACTGACAACAGTAGGGGCATTTTTTGTCTTCAGGAAGTTGGTTCTAAAGCTGATTTGCATAGCAGCTTTCGCTGCATCACACTTTGCGTTGACCACCAGCATTTTTTTTCTGCGACAAAGTAAATTGGGTGTCACCAGCATAACTCTGACAAGAGACTGAGATGCTCATGATAACTTCGTAGGGGACACAGCAGGTCAAAGACATTGGTGTTGAAGTAAAGATGCTTATGGCAACAAACCCATAATAACCCCATAATTAACCCCGTAATAACTGTACAAGAAAACCCAACCCAGTATTAAGCCTTATGACATTTAGAACTTCAATAAAAGCCGTTTCAGTGCTGTGATTAGCCCGGAAACTGGTCTAAAACATATACAAACAGCTACTTGATGTCAAGAAGGCGGATAATTGATTGAATTGACTTATTTGTTTGGGTGTGAAGCCACATAAAAACTTGAAATGATTAGATAAAGTCAAGTCCTTAATTGCTGTAAAGACACTAGAACCCCCTGTAATGACCATATATTACATTTCTTTGACCCTTTTCTCAACCTTTAAACCTGTATGTGTTAGGTTAAAGGTGTCAATTAGTTAGAATTGTTACTTGGAGTAGGTGTCTGAAGATAAAATTCCAGAAAGTCAAACTTTTTTTAGTCATTAACAGTTCACCAAACCTTTGAACAAAAACTTCAGCTGAATGATTTGGAGGTCTGTAAATACTCAGTAATAAAATACAGAAGGTAAAATATTGTTCAGTATTTAACACTTTGAGCCACTTCTGGGTTTCCTAAAATGTAATAGAGGGGTGGACACTGTAATGTTGATAATTGGTCTTGTTTCGGCAAATTAAGAACAGCTAGCAATGGACATTTACCATCAGTCCTTAAAACAACCTTAAACATTTGTCTTCCTTTACTTGAAGTGTATGTACATGTAGTGGAGCTGCACAGTAGAACTGTTGCAGTGAGCAAAAAGGCTACAATTGAATGTAAACAGACCCCGTTTTCAGTGTTAGGGTAAAGAGCAATGATTCATGAAACAGAAATGACATTGTTATTTTATCAATAAACACCACAAAATACCACAAAAGAGATTTGTTAAAACATATATTGAAAACAATACAGGGAAAGTGCACTTATTACTGTAAAATCTTCTTACCTTTGGAAGTTTGGGTAGGACTTTGGGTAGGCCTTTATAAAACTGGGATTTCTGAAGGTTGTCTCTCTGAAAGAGTGTGTCAAAGTACTGCAAAGTCATGGCCCCAACATCATCAAAAAAAGGGATCTGTGAAATATAGTAGAAGAATAATCAGAACATGTAAACAGAATAATCTGAACATGTCAAAGACTAATCTTGCATTGAATCTATACCTGATCTACATATAGATCTACAATACACAGAGGACATTGTGTAAACTTTAATATATAAATGCTAATTGTTACATCACACAAGCAACACATTTGTGTGGAAAACTTTTTTTTTTATTTTTATATGGAATATTGTCTCAATTCAATTGTACGTAATGCATGCATGAATGTAAGCAAAGCTCTAATAAAACTAAAGACAAACCAATTGCAAATGCAATAAAAGTAAAAGAAGCAAGTGAATACCTCTATGGTGGTGTATGTACATACCTGTAGACTACAGACGACACTTCATAGTTAATTAGATAAACTAGCAAGGTACCTAATTAACAGTGAAAATGAATATCCTCAGGATTATTGTGTGCTAAAATTTGGGCATCAGTATCTGATTTGGTAATTGTTAGTCTGCATTATGTCCATTATAGTTTGAAAACGTCAGGCCTATTGTAAAAGGAAAAGCTGCTGGTGGTTTGGGAACATTGCAGCTTCTTCTTAAAAAAAAAAAGGGAAATGCAGCATGAATCGAGTAAGAATGCGGGAAACCATCCAAGCTACAGTAAACCATTACCATCTGTACTTTTGATATTAAATTTAAGTGACAGTTCGGACAAACTACAAGATTACAAGATTATTTACCCCACAGCAAACCCTTTGAGAAATGAATGACTATGACGAAGCCTTGTTTTCTACGTTTTCAATTTAATGCTTCAAGAAAAAGAAGGAGTTGTGCTCCCTCCAAATCATTATCTTCACTAGATATTGCCTGTTTCTCCATTCAATTGTACATTCAATTATTGAATCTACAGACTACCACAAACACGGACAGAGGGGAAAACGGAGGGTGAGTCGTACTAAATTGTTATTTTAATAGACTCTCCGTACACCTTACTTTGTTTTAGGTGTAGGGTCTTCACTGACTCAACTACTTAGCACTTTTCTTAGTTTTTTATACTGTTTAAAAATTGTGTTTTAGTTTGCCATTCATCTCCATGCTTTGTTCCATGAATTTGTAAACTGAAAACAATGAGAAAACTAAACATTAACTTGAAGTACCAAGAGTATACTGTATGACTAGCTGTCATGGGGTGAACAGCCCAGTGTCACGTTTTATTGAACCATTTTTTTCTCTCATTTGATTTGAAATTTTCCTTGTTTTGTTTCTGCCTAGGGTTAGGGCTACTTAACTTTTACAACATCTCTGGTTCTGTTAACCCCTTAAAGCCTGAATTTATTTAGCTGTATATAAAAAAATGTTTTATGTGTGTTTTTGCCTTTAAGTAGAGGGTAAATAATGTTGAGATTATTAATTTTATTTTTGCACAAAAAATAAATAGAAATTTTGGTATGTTGCAAATTTGCAACAACAGGCATATTGGTCAACTTGGGCTCAATTTGGTATGTTGCAAATGTGCAACAACAGGCATAATGGTCAATAATAAGATAACAATAACACAGTAATATAACAGTGAAAAGATAAGGTTTTATTTATTCACCACTTTTTACATACTTATTTATATAAATCTGAAACAGCAGGCATTCATTAATAAGAACTATGACCACTTTCATGTCACCAACACGGCATTCACAAACGTTACTACGCCTGCATACATACACACACTCACTCACCAACGCACGAACGTATGCGCACACGCACGCACACTTGAACGTATGCAAACACACGCGCGCGCATGCATGCATACATACATACATACATACATAAAAATACACACGCACGCACGCATTCACGCACACATGGACACACATGCATACATACATGCACACACACACTCACGCACGCACAACTTTTCATCCCCTGGCCTCTCGCCATCGCGCACTGCCCGCATCTTGGTCTTGAACTCCTCACAGCTGCACCTTATCAAGATATGGCGGGCCGAAAAGCGTTTTCTATATTGGCTGGTTATTGGCTAATAGCCTACAGTTGCAAATATGCTACAAAGCTAATTATTACAATAACTTCAAAAATACTTGTCACAAATATCTCACCTCATTATGTCGAGTGTATAAGCACACAATAAGCAGGTGAGTATTTTTATTTTAGCACAACTTACTTTATATACACCTCAGGATCACACTTTGTCACCTCATATCAACAATTTCGCAACCGGAATAATTTTGGTGCGTCAACAGAAAATAAGTCCGTCACTTTGCGGTCCCACCAGAAGCAAGTGGTTGTCGAAGGTTCTCAGGTTCGTAGTGAACATGTACTAACTGGCATTGGTGGAATGCAGACGCTATCTTGGCTGGTTAATTGAGTAAAACGGTTTGTTGCATATTTGAGACAGTAGGCGTTAAGGGGTTAATATTTACATTGTAATAGACATTCTAACTAAGGTTTGTGAACTTAATTAATTACAATTACTACATAATTCTGAGAAAAGTTTAGAAAAAAAACAACACTGTTCAACAAACCAGAATATGTTTTATATTTTAGATTATTCAATGTAGCCACCCTTAGCCCCGCCTTGCACAGGCATTATCTCAATTCATTAAAAGAAACTGGTTATCAGTGTAAATTGGTCTGGGCCCCTACCTTTGTCATCTGATCTGCATCAGGACGGACATTGACTGTCACACTCAGAAGCATCTTCACATGCTCACGAACATCATCTGGAATGTTGCTCAACATTGTAGGGTTTAGCCGGCTTAGCTAAATAAAAACAAAACATTATATCCTGTCATATCAAGTGTACATACTAAACATCAAAATAAAAATTCCTAAATGGCCTTATTTTGTAGTTCTTGTGATATTAGCAGGTTAGCTCGCTTTTCAAAATTTTTGTAACAACAAAATTTAGTTCACCTTTACGTGAGACAAGTTATTTTTATCTTTGTTTACACCAAGCTGTCAAGGTAAAACCCCTGACAGGTACAAAACAGGTTTCTAAATATTTTCAATCATGAGCACCTCATAGAGATTCCCCGTTTCCCCGATTCCCTCATATCAAATTGGCTTATCAAAGGGCTTTATCTAATACATTGTCCTTCGTCATAATGTCTCTACCACCTGAATGCAATGAGTTTAAACTAAATTTGACATCTTATTTGTCAGTCGGCTGTTTTATTGAAGACACCTTCTTGTCAAATGTATGTAATGGCAGTTAGAGAGTTAAGTTATGATAGGAACAGATGTTCTGTAATGGACTTTTTCCTAAATAAGATCACAAACTGCCAATACCATGGTTTCCAGACAATTAAGATTCTCAAATAAAGAAGTGTGGCTAATATAGCCCCAAACACTTACCTACTACCAACAAACAATTGCCTTGTTTCATTGCCTTGTCTATTACCCCTTCATGTAGCATCTGTTACAACTCTAGCTTGCTTTTAATCAACTGTGACTGAAGGCTAAAGCAACAATTCAGAGTAATTACAATAATAGCCCTGTTGTAAAAGCCTGCCAAGAATTGTAAGAAGGTGAATGAGAGAATTTTGTGCAAGATGAACGAAATAGCGAATGCACAATTTATGCCAACTGACAGACATCATAAGCTCACTTTCCTTATCCATAACTATTCAGTTATATAGTTGCCAGTATGCCCTTTTGCGTGTGTTGTTACAAGTTCTTACATTCTCCTTTCCACCAACAGAGCTTGGCAAGTTTGTTCAAATAGACTAGCTCGTTCAAGCATATGTACAGTAAAATGACTATGATTGGAATTACTCCAAGCTATCAATTTAAATAATAACTTGTAAACATTTATGACATTTATTTGATGTATCAAAATTATAAAAATTATAAAATCATAAATAGTTCATTCCCAAGATGACCCAAGTTCAATTTATTTTATTTACCATAGCATGTAGAATGGCTTCTACAGTGTGTTGTACTTTTTACCTGGTCTAGCTGTCGGCTGAAGCTTTTGAAGATGTCCTGCTTGTTGACCTGAAAAACCGGCCGACCCTCATTGAAGACAGCATGCATGATGACGCCCAGAGAGTACATGTCAGAGGCAGAATCACAGCTGACAGACAGGATGTACTCTGGTGCAACATACTCAGGGTTGGGAAGGCACAGATGTGGAAGATTTGGGTCCCACTCTTTACACACATACTTTGCCTGGTCATTACATGTAAATAAACACAAAGGGACAATGACATTAATTAATTAAAAAACAGGGAGAGGAGAAAAAAAAAAAAAAAAAAAAAAGTGGGTCTTGTCTTCGACTGTCATAAGTAGACATCTGCCTCACCTCAGCCTCTGAAGGGTTGCTGGATGAGATGCTGAAGTCAAATCCCATAATCTTCCAGGATCCACTCTTATTGATAATTATATTTTCAGGGCATAGATTACCATGTACCATCTTTACACCAGTGTGGAGGAAGGTCAAGCCCTCTGATATCTATCACCAAATTAAAGATACGGAAACAAAAAAAAAACAAAGAACTTCTCCCATTATTAAATATTATCAGCTACTGTATTATTCAACATACATTATTTTAATTTTCACAAATTGGAATAATTTTCCTGATTTTGGATTATATGTGGTTATTTAGAGAAAAAAAGAGATAACATTACAGTGGTAAGAATTTGGATGGTTAAGTTTTCCATTTTAACTCAGACATGACACTAGGTATCCTCTGTTTGGACACCAAAACTTAACACATAGTGGGAAGTAGAATTTGGAAATCCAGTGTACTGTAGCTGTGGTGGTTGCAATGCAGATTGCAAGGTTAGTCATGTTGGTGTTATATTGATTGCTAGATTGTAACTGTAGAAATGCTTGTTAGGTTGCTGTGCTGGTTACTATTAGAAATAAAACAATTGCATACAGAGGAAAAGTAAAAAGTATAGAAGTTACAAAGATGAAAAAGCAGCACACCACATAAACTAGACTGATACTGATATAATACTGACAATGTTGTTATAATAGTATAATTCTGTTAGTGACTATGGCAATTGGAATGGTTTCTATACGGTGATTGCTATGCTGTTTGCCGGTTTAATCATGTTGGTTGCAATTGTGGAAGTGGCTGCTAGGCTGTTGCTACGTTGCTTGCTTAATCATGTAGGATATAGAGTTGGCAAGTGACCCGGAAGCCTGTAGTTTTTCTTGTTAGCATTTCACGACATCTGGTTCCTAAGTTTTTTCCCCTATGGGAAATCCAATGTTAATTTTGGAGCTCCATCTCAAATAAGGTGTGAGCAAAAGCATGTGAGTAGACGACCTCCGCATTCGATGGAGGACATAAAAAAAACATGTTATGGACGATGGGTTTGCAAATTTGCAGTCTAATGACAAAATAAATAAGATGTTGCTATCACTAGGCTAAAGCGGAAAGCCCTTTTGACTACAAGTTAGCGGCGCTTAGCCCGGATGCCATGGTAACCAGAGCTATACAAAACTGCACTCAACAACATGTCATCCCGTAGTTTTTTAAAACAAGCTTTGTGAAAGATTCGCCAATTGTTGACCGTTGTAATCGTTGTAAATTACACTGAATCATTGTAAATAAAGAACATATTGCATTTTAAATCATTTTACCGTCGTTTTTGAAAATGACGTCAAAGGTAAGAGACAACTCCATGTAGTCCTTAATTTTTCGCTGTTAGCAGAGGGATAGCAACATTCATTTATCATCGTTACAATGCGTCTAAAAAACACACCCAGACTATGTTGCTACTCATTTTATTGATGAAAAACGAATGCCTAGGTCCTCGTAGGTCAGACACTGCGATATTTGTTGTATATGTTGTTTTATTATTTGAGCCATTCATTTTCCCATAGGGGTTTTTGCTTAGGAACCGGAAGTAGGAAAATGCTAACCCGCTGCATACAGAATGACGTGGTTCACTTGCCAACTCTATAATGTTGTGGACATTGTTCCTAGGCTAATGCTAGGGCAGTTATGGTGGCTAGTTGCTAGGTTAATCATATTGGTTGCAAGGTTGTAACACTTGAAGGGGTGGCTAGGCAGTTGCTACGGTACAAGAGGTACCACACTACGATGTATTAGCTTACATGAAAAACACACACAATCTGTCTGTCGGCTTTCCCGACACAAATCTGTAGCGTGGTAGATACGACACTGCTGGTGTTTGTGTTGTGCTGGAAAGCACTGTCATTTATGAATAATTACCGCAGCTTAGGCGCACATGATGGTCTAATTTAGAAAAAAGAATGGCCTAACATGTTGGTCCTTGATGGCTAACATTAAAATCATAATTGCAAAATGTGCATGACACAACATTGGTCTTCATTGAATAATTCGTCACGAACTTAGGAGGTGCATAAACTCGCTTTATTTTGGATATGCTTCCCCCTCTGTCGGTCAGTATCCTCAGCTAACGTCATGTGTATTATTAACTTTGGCTCACACAAACACACATCATGCTACATTTATAATTCCCATACTCTGCCCAATTACCTTTGAAACAAAGTTTGGCTCCGTCCTCCCTTATAAAACCAGCAACGTTAGGAAGATGGAAACAAAGTTCACCTCCTCAATTATTTTCTTGTAGCGCATTTGGAGCTTAAAACTACTGTAGCAGTCCAGCCTGTTTCCAGCATGTCGTTGCCCAATGCGTACGAGTTGCCTTGTGACAAATTGTAGCCCCGTAGTTTGATGTTTAAATGCTATCTGCTACATGGCACTGATTGGCAGGTAGGCCCGATGTCATTGCCGTTTGTGTGGAGGTCTAATTCCATGCCACTGCATAACTATAGAAGTGTAAAAAAATAATGAGAGCAAATTTATACATATACACTACTGTATATCCGAGTCTTGATCGGGAGGTAAAGTCCGATTCCGATCGAGTCTGAAACCATGTGATCAGGCCCGATTTCCCATCACGTGATCGGATCGGGACATCCCTACAAATAACACTAAAAAATATGTACTCCCAAACAGAAAACACTTTTCTACATTTGCAACAAAAAGACATTCATCAAAAGATGCAATGTATCTCGTTGTGACAAAGAGAACTTTGTATAAGTATTTCTTGATACTGACCTTCAACTTTCCTGTTATCAAGAGATATTGATAACTAAAGTGCCTTGTTTTTGCAGTTTTGACTGACACACAATCCATGGTTATGTTCTTGTTTGATTCACATTTCTAAGACCTATACATAACTTAAAGGTACAATGTGTAGCACTTTTAGCTGTTCATAACCTAATCATAATCTTACCCCTTCACAAATATGTGCTTTTTCATGAATATTTACGACCACCATCAATTTCATGTATTCTAAATGGTCCATTTACATAGGCATGAATGGCTGGCGTTGCTCCATAGTCATTTGCCGTCTTGAAATAAATTAGCCAGTAAGGTACATAATAGGCTACATTAATACTTTGCCGTTCGCGCTTTTCGCCATCACATGAAACTCAAGTAATGCTATGCGCCAGTCGCCTGGCAAGTTTTGAAAAAGAAAACAAGGCGGATCACACATACTCAAAATCCGACTTTCAGGAAAAGGTGTCTTCTCCCAAAAAAGAAAAAGGATATTGAAAAGAGCAAGACCAGTGACATCGGAAAAAAGAGAACATCGGAGCTGCTAATTCTCCCTAATGTTAGATGATGTGAATGACATGAATCATGAATACATACACGAGGAAGAAACAAGATTGAAAGAGACTCTGAGTTTGCTTGATTCCTTCTGGACAGGTAGATTATGTCTGAATTCAAAATGTTTCATTGCACGATTGTCTAGTACGTGTATACTTTCCATTGTGTAACGTTAATTGAAACAATTCGCTCTTTGCCTGTGACTAGACTATCAGGCTGAAGCTAACGTTTGTTCAGTGAGGCTTCCCAATGTTTGGGATGTAATAATGTTGACTGGGTAGATTTACCTGCAATGAATAACAGTACCAGAAGTGCTATTCATTTTATTTATTAATTTAGCTTCGTCTAAGCTATTTTACATAGCCTAATTTCATAACCCCCTCTGTTTGTTAAGCTAAACCTTGTTTTTTCACGAAGTGGCAAGCTTAGTGTTATAATTTTATCTACGTAATGACATGCTATTATATTCCACTCTGCATTTGAATGTGAGTAAGCTGTGAGATAGTTGTAATAGTTATAACGTTATAACGTTACAGAGTAAGAGAGGGGAAGAGGGGATGTTCATCTGATACAAACCAGCTGTTCTTTCTAATTGAACCTTGGCTACAAAAGTAGCCTTTTGTTCATTTTCGGTCGAGTCGTCAGATACAGGCCTACAATATCAATATTACCAGATCTCACTCATCTCATTTAAGGAAGAATAATTATTTAATTCCTCATTTATATTGTCACTTGTTGCCACTGCTTTTAGCTATATTGGTGTTTTGAATAGCAAAGGCTACCGTACCTGTTATACATACTTTGAACTGCGTGATGCAGGATTAGCGAACGTCTTACACATTGGAGCTTTAAAAGCGTTAACATTACAGTTGGATCACTATAACTGGAATAAAGCCTACCTGTAAGAGCCCATACTTGATCTCCACATCATACAGTTTGTAGTTCTTGATGTCGTTGGGTACTGGAGATGGCAAGTAATCCCATTGCCCCAACACATTGGCCAAACTGGCTAGAACAGGCTCAGTGCAGAATGCCAAACTGTCTCTGAGGAAGGAAGAGTAGGAAAAACAAACAAAAAAAAAGATGACCAATACAAGGAGTCAACGGGAGAAAAAAATATCTAACACATTTATAGAACAATAGTCAGACACAAGGTGATGAGAGGGGTAGAATTTAGTTTCACCACTGTTACACACTCTGTAAAAATGGAACATAAACTAAAAAGACAGTGTGATGCAAAAGAAAAGCTAGATCATATGTGGTGGCGATATTGAGACTGTTGTTATCGTTATAACAATGTAGTTTTTACTGTGCTACTTTGTGTTTAGTAAATCACTTCACATCAAATGGTGGAAAATGGCCAAAAAACAGCTCTTCTAGGGCTCAAGCTAAATATTTTTCCATCCTCAGAATGGCATAACCAGTCAATGTATCAATTTATCTTTGTATAAACGTAGCTATATCGCAAGGTACACAGTTTGGTTTAAGTCTATATTTGAAACTGAAAAAACTAAAGTAGTAGTTTTTTTTAGCAAGTTGGCTCCAAAGCTGAACTGCATAGTAGCTGAACGTTGCTTCACCCAACTTTGTTTTGACCGCAGGTTTTACCAGCAAATATTGTCCCGCGTCATGAGAAACCCAAGAGATATGTAATGCTGAAACATCAAAAAGGTAAAGGTAATAGGGTCCTGTCCCATTTAAATGCTTTGGTGATTTATGGAACTGGAAAAGATCACTGTCAAAGATGACCAATGTGTTTAACAGTCTCATCTGCTTTTAGACCATTTAGGCAATCCTGAATATCTCTGTATATATTTACTTTAGGTTTGTCTATGGTAAGCTTCAGGTAATTGTGTGACGTCCAGCTTCCAGCTGTACATTTAGTCTATAAATTGACAGACATTTAAAGGGGTTTGCTGTAGGGTAGCCTCGTGGTCAGGAGACAGGACAAGACGGTGACAAAAGGAGTGAAAAAATTATATACATTTATTTATGCAACTGCTAAATTATATACAAAAATATAAGAAAGAATTTAAAAAAAAGATGACAAAAAAAAAAACACAAAAAGCTAATTAAAACAAAAGAGAAACTGAGTTGCCAGTTGACCTAAATAACACCATCAGGGCGATACAGAATCTATACGTCATCTCAATCCGTCGGCTGTGTCAATCTAGAATGGTTGAGTCCGGTTTTATAATCAGGGTTCGTTTTTTAACACCCGCCAACCCGCCAAATGCGAGTTAGAAATCATTTTGGCGGGTATTGAGAAAAACTTACTAGCCAGTTTGGCCAGTGATGCATGAGCCAATCATGCAAATCATGTCAGAGACGCTCTGGCTCGTTCATCCCCTCCATCCTACATTTTACATAAACACTACACTACGGGTGACGTTTTAGATACATTTGGCAGCAACACTTCGTTTTGCGAGTCCACTCAACAACGAGAGCGCAAAAATACAAACAAGAAATAGGAAATATCGGATGAGCAAAGAGGACTGAGCTGGACAGCGTAATAAGCTAAAATCAAAATGATACGCTGGTTAACAAAGACGTTTTAAATTAATTTTTTAAATTAATTTCGATTTTATTAACAGTGCATGAAAAACACACAGAAATAGCAGTAACGGACCAGTTTTATACAGTTTGTTGTACAAACTGTATAAAACTGGTCCGTTACTGCTATTTCTGTGTGTTTTTCATGCACTGTTAATAAAATGATTCATTGGCATTCAATCATAATCTCTTATTTTTACCACTAAAAAATTTGGCTAATGGAAATTCTGATTCATTTTGGCTGGTGATCAAAAAAGTTAATTTCGAACCCTGTTTATAATTCCTCAATGGTTAAGCCAGATATTTTGTGTCTCTCGCCACCACCTCCTCTCAGAAGGTCTTATTTCGTGGTCTCTCCCACCACCTCCACTCAGAAGGTCTTATTTCGTGGTCTATCTGTGGGTTTCTCACACTAGGATATTTTGTTCGAGCTCCAGGGTAATCAGACAAGCAACTTCTTCATTCTGCTGTCATCTTCGGATATTTTGTTATATTCCAATTATTTGTGAAACTGAAATGACCGTAAGGTGGCAAATAAAAAAAATGTCTGAGTAATCTCTCCATCTTTGTTTAGTGAAAGGGGGCGTCACGTGGAAAACAAAAGGTAGATACGTAGATAATTTGCAACCTACACAAACCTATGTATGGAAAAGGCTCAAAGGCTTTTTTTTTTGCAATACACCAACACTTATGCGATAGTTCGTTTTAGGGGGATGTGACGTCATTATGACCACTTTATCGCTAAAAAGACAGTTGGATGGAAACAGGCTGGAGACAGCAAATTTTGCACAATTTTTTACGCATTTCTGTTTGTTGATAACAAAACGTCGCAAAAACTGGATGGATACTTAGTTATTCAGGCTCCAATCAGGCTGACAACAGCCAATTCAGCTACCTAATCAGTCCTCCCATTTTTGGGGAAAAATGCGCAGTTGAACAGAAAATAAGGCCTACATTTAAATGAAAAGTAAACACAACAGAACAGAACTGCTCATAAGAAGTTGTTTAACCCTTTTAGTACGGCCGTGTCGCCGGTGACACAAAAATGACATACGTAATTCAAATGGACACAGCTCCTCGGCTATTTACGGTAAAAACGTAATTCCAACGGATTCCGAAAGCCCACAACCTAAGCTTTTCACTGCTATGCGATACATTACGGTAGCCTGCCATTGGCGCTTTGCTGTTCCCACTCTAAAGTTCAAAAGAAAATCGAGGAAGTAGAGAGCGAGTTTGCGGTCAGTGGTCAGAGAATTGTTAGCGCGTGTTAGAGTCTTGAATCGGTGTTTTAGTGCCTGTACCTTGTAAATAAATATTGTAAATAGTAGTATATTTGTTCAAGAGTGTTATAGTTAATTAGTGTTCATTATAGTTCGTTGTTATAGTTCTTGTTCATTCATCGTCATAGTTTGACATAGTGTGACGTTGTTCGTTGTTCCGTAATAGTCGTGTAAATAATAGTGACACACACACACATAAGTATGTACATTTACATTTCTGCCATCTCAGAAAATAAATACCTGCTTATTTGAACATGTATATAAGGAAGATGTGAAATTCAAGAGGAGGACTCCTTGGTTATATGTAAGGAGTGCAGCACTTGATTTTGTCTGCAGCTAGACGAACTGTTTTGGCCAATTTTGCAGCACCCAAAAAAAACGCCTAGACATGGACAAACATTATAGCCTGTAACTTGGCCACTGAAAGTGTAAATAAAACAAAACTTTGTGAGAGATTGTAAAATATGTATATCTACATTTCTGCTATCTCAGAATCTTTTGATCTATATATTTTGAATATGTATTGAAGTAAAATATGATTGACATTCAAATCCGATTTTTAGTTTTTTGTTATAAAACACTGTTTTTATAAATTATTACATATGTTAAAGACAAATCCTTTTCACATTTTGAAAGCTACATATGTTCTTAAAAAAAGCACAAAAAAATCTTTTAGAAAGGGCATTTTCTGACACAGTTATAGAGAAAAAAAAGGCAAAATGGCCAGGCGGAATGGAATTTTTATGGTTCTATTACAGAACTAAAAGGGTTAAAGTAACACTGAAGAAGTTTGAATGGCCTGGGGCCAGAAACTTCTCCGGAGTCTCTCAGTTCTTGTGTTGTGACTATATAGACATCTTCCTGATCATAGTAGTTTAAAAAAAAATCCATCATTAGGATGAGAGGAGTGCTTCTGAATCTTTTGGATCCTACGGACCATCATCCAAACCACGGAAATTAGTAACAATGGTTTTGGGAAAAGCACCCCAGATTGTTTAGATGCACACAAATTCTTCTTTTTCTTAAAGCACAGTACTCTGTACTCAAAAAAAGAGGTCTTAAAACTACAAACTCACCTTGATGAGAAAATACTCAAACTATACTATTTTAATTGTTTCAGAATAAATGTCACTATTTTTTGTCCTGTAAACTTTTTTAAGGCCAGGTTCACGTGTGTCACACCCGTAATGTAAATATGTCACATCTTTAAAACCAGTTCTGAGAATAACTGCATATACTGTTTACTCCATTTTCCACGCGCTTCAATGAAAAATAATTACCTTTTCCATGAATCACAAATGTTTAAATGGTATGGTATGCATGACAGTTTAACATGGAAATTCAATTTTGGTGGCCTGTGTTCAAATCACAGGGGGGTATGTGTGTAAAAAGGAGTAAGTTATGTGCACAGTTTAAAAACGAGACTCTTACCTTGATTCTTCGAGTGGATGCTGGACTGTGAGAAGCCGTGGGTGTCTCAAGCGTGTAAGCTGCTGAACTCCTCGTTTCAGAGAATCTATTATTTGGTCCTTCTCAAATTTCGGATATTTTTCCACAATCTTCTTGTCAAAAACAAAAACAGCAACTTCCTGCAGAAATTGACAAATTTACTGTACAATTATCTCAGGACAGCAGGAGGTAGCCTCACACACACAAAGCCTCCACATTCTGCTTTGTATTATATTACTTATCTATAATATAAAGCAGAGTGTGGGGGTTATGTCTGTTTGTTTGTTTGTTTGTATGTTTGTGCCCTCATGTAGGCCATAGTTTTTGAGGTAGAGGGATGAAACTTGGCAGGGAGGTCAGGGACTGGGCCAGAAAAGGTTTCAACCTTCTAACTTAAATCCTTTTTAAACTATAACTTATAAACTATAAACTATATACACGCTGCCAGCGACGCAACGGTCGAATTCAACAATGGAATTCTCCTGACTAGTCACATCGCATCGCTTCTACGCACTTTGATTTAAAATGTTTAGGCTATTAACAGTATAATTTTTCTAGGTAAAATACCGTAAGCTCACACACAGTCTTTTTCAGTCTTGGACCCAAAGATGGATTATGAGTCTGTGGGTCCTCAAAGCCCTCTTCAACTGTTTCATCAGCAAAGTTTTACTTTCTTTTGGAGACAAAATGTCATGCTTGTAGACCTGGCTTACGTCACACATTCAATGCGGGCCTCTCAAATTGATCCCTCTGTTAAGTAACAAAATCACGGTGACGTTCAATGTTCTTATAACACACTCAATTGACTCATAGCTGTGCTGCAAGATAGTGCCTGTTGAATGGAATCATGACATTATTGTATCCCAAATTTCAAAGTCTTAAACTGCTTACAGAATGAAAGTGCTTGTGTACTAAACTGTTGTTTCTTTATTCACCCATATGTGGGGAAAAAAAATATTTTGTGCAACGGCTGGTAACCTAATTTTTGCAACAACACCTTTGTTTAAAGTGAGGGACTTCAAAGTCAAAGCGAATGTCACGGGCCCATCAATGCGTGGAGAGACACCAATTTATTATTGTTTATTGTTTAGAGAAAAATCTAAATACATGCCAACCACATTGCTATTCTTCAATACCGTTAACTCAGTCCAGGTTTAAAGAATGGGCAGCATATGGGACACTGTGAATCAATAAATTCATATTTACAGTAGACAGTCCACTATATATTTTCTACTCATATCACTCAACTGTTAACACCAGTTTGCAAGATCAAGGCCAAGTGGATACACAGATTACCTAATCAGCTCTCCATTATTTAAAGAGCTCATAGAACACATTTTTTGACCATCATAAAATGTTTCTTTCTACTCCTCATTCTCATGCACTATTAAATTAATTTAACTATTTAATCTATTCAACCTTTCTATTTCTATCTATTCTATCTATTTCTAATCTATCCTACTATTTAACCAATTTAGCTGTTTAACAATTGCTTTAACACTTGTTATTCAACTATTGAAACTATTTAAATATAAAGCAGAGTGTGGGGGGTTTGTGTGTTTGTGAGGTAGAGGGATGAAACTTGGCAGGAAGGTAGGTTTTAAGTAGGTTTGGATTAGATATATTGAGTAATGCTGCAGTTATTCATAAAATGCTAATCACAATGCTAATCATTTGCATGTGGCAGCACTTTTGTGGAAGCACTTTCGCCACAAAATCGGCGGTCCAGGGGCCTTTATAAAACTTTGCGTAGGATTTACGCCAGAAGATGGCGTACGCACGAAACTCACGATGTGCGTGCGCACAAAAATATTCAGATTTATAAAACTGTGCGCACGCACATTCCACGCTGTTTTCCATTTATAAATCACATCCTACTCTAAAGTTGCGCCACCTGTGCGTACTTCAAACCACACCTATAATTGCTTATAAATATTCAGCGAAACGCCTTAAATGAATATTTATATATATTGAAATCATGGCAAAAGCCAATGAAAAGAAACATCAAGCACAACGTCACGTTGAGTATGAAGTGGAAGTTTAGTTTACCGTTCACCATTTCAGCGGATAACTGTCCCCTGCTGTATTACTGAATGGATAGAAGTTTGAACGTTTAGAAATGGTAGAATGGTTAAAAAATATAATGATTTATGCAATAACAATCTGCACCAGCGTACACAGCTCCAACATTCAGTCTGCGCTGAATATAACACTGCTATGTCTCAATATGCATCGGGTTGAACTAGACCACCGTGCGACTGCATTTGTGTCTGCATCTCCACGTCACACACAGTATAACTTGGATTGCGGGACATGTTACATGTAACAATGACAAATTCATTTTCACTCGGTGTCCTTAAAGAAATACATGTATGATTGCAGTTCCACCGATCACATTTTGGATAGCCTCTCTCATAGCCTACTGTTCTGTTATTGTGCTTTTTTATTTGCCTGCCCACCATGTGATGATCATTACTGAAAAAATGATAAAACATGCATAACAGCCATTCGTGGATAATTTTGTTTTGTCTACTATTCTATAAATAATTTTAATTAAATAAAATAACTATAAGTAATTTGTCTTTATTACTTCAAATATCATATTTCTTGATGAGTGAATCAATTAACAACCAACCGCATTTTAGATTTTAAGCAGGATTATTTTATGTGAAGTGCTACGTCATCGCGATGTCATGTTTGTGTTCAACTTTGATTAGCCTACTGAACCAAATTTAGGTCGTTCTCCTCGTTTCCTCCTGATGCCGCCCTTTCCCCTTTTCGTTTTTTTTGTGCATACACATGGGTCAGAGATTGCGTGGAGGTGCGCACATTTTACCGCCAAGTTGACTTTTTATAAATACCAAAGCATGCGTAGAAAGTGGCGTACGCATTCTTTTGTGCGTACGCATCGTTTATAAATGAGGCCCCAGGTCTTTTGGCTAGTGGATAGATATTTGCCAAGAATATTTTCCTGCAATCCACATACGAAAGCCCATTCAAAAAACTTCTGGAAAGATTTACATGCATTAATACACCGTTTAAATTATGCGCAGAGGAACCGGGGTTTATTAAATATAGTGAATAACTACGTATGGAAATAAGATTAAATAAGTATTAGAGTAGGGAAGTAGAGAAAAGGAGATAAGGGTGCTTAGCAAGTGTATAACAATAAAACAAAAAAATGGAAAATTGATAAATAACTGTAAGGATGGAAAAAATACAAAATGCAAACACAAAATGAAATTTGAGTTTTGCTTCTGAACCTATCTGGGTGCATAGTCATCCAAATTCTAAATTATTTAACCTAATCAATCAGTATTTTAATAAGTATGAGTAAATGCATACAACAAATATTCAAAATGTCATTGTACCATTAGTATTAAAGTGAATTTATAAATCAGAATCAAAGTACTCAACAACAAGCATGTGTAAATAACAGTCACTTTGATATGTTCGGCCAATTACAAAGAGTCAACTGTCAGTCTGGGTAAGTCGTATTGTCCTACTACAAGTGCTGGAAGACAAGGAAGCTTTGAATTCTGGGAGGCTCACCAATTACTTTTCCGTATTTTTTTTAAACTGTCCTGCTAATTTTAACATGGCTAGAATGAGGCACAAATTAGGTTCGATATTTTAATCATGTATATATTATGCTTATTATCTCAGATAGCCACTATAACGATAAATGAAATTCTTACATTCTTCAGGATTGTGTTTTCTTGGCTGTTGTATGATATTGATCTTTGCAAAAATCTGATTAGAAGTCTTTGTTATGTGAGTTTAACACAACAACAAAAAAACATCAAATAAATAAATAACCTTAGGGAAAATTTACATCACATTATTTTCACCACCATTACCCTATTCATCCAAACTTTTAATTAAATAGGTTATGCCTCAGAAAGAGAGAGATCCTACCTGTTTAGTAGACTTCTTAATTCCATTATAGATTCTCCAAGACATGCCCGGACCCCCACTGGCAATATGTCGACCTACTTCAAACTCTCTTGTCACAGGATTACCCATGACTGCACTGGTCACATCAGCAGTCACTTTGGTGACCGTACTCTTCAGTTTGTTGAGCATTGATTCCATGGCTGTATATTCTGTAAAGAGATTAAACGTTGCATGATGAGCTAAAACCACTTTAATGCCCCGTCCACACACGTTGCTACTAGTTACTCGCCGAGACACTTTAACGGTTTTCAAACGCCCGTGCTCATAGGACATTTTGTTAATTTCACCTGTCAGTAATCCTCATCCCGCATTCTGATTGGTAATTGCTTACTCGCATCGTGCAAAAGTTAAAATAGTTCCATCTCGGAATCCGCCCACATTCCATCGCTTGTACTCTCCTAACCTGTCCAGGCATTCCATTGCTGAAACACATTGACATTCTTTTGACTTATCGCTCAGCGAGTAGCGACGTGTGTGGACGGGGCTTAAAAAACAGTATCAGTATAAAAGGATCCAAGTGGGTAGTTGGTGGTGACAACTGACTTCGTTAGTTCACCTGCCCATGAGGGCCTATGGATATGCATAACTATGACCACCAGAACTTCTCCATGGACCAGATGCCTTAAGGAGGCTTTAAGGTGCCTTATGAGATTCTGCAGGGTTTTTCTGCGATTTCGCACCTCTTGCCTTGCCCCTGGATCTGCCTTCTATCTGCACCTTGCATACACCCCTTTGAGCCCCTTTCACAGGTTGTCTAAAATGCAATAACGTGGTTAACACCAAAATTTTGCTATTTGGCAAATGTAGACTCGCCTCTGCCTGCTTCAAGAACACATAGAATGGTTTAACGGGGCATTTATCCTTGTTCTGTGATGTGACAAGAAGACACAAATTTGGTTGGGTCTGTAACGCCTTAGAAGCTGATTGGCTGCCTTTGCTGCCACTCAATGTCGTCGTATTCAGAACACAGACAGACTGAAATTTTACAGATATTGCCCATTCTCAAATTCAGCCTTATATGTTTGAGCCCGAATCCGAAGAGGACTCAAGTTTATTTGAATGTTTTTTTGTTTCAAGCGTAATACATTCCTTCCCAAAGTGATGTAACAAAGTAATAGCACGAGCTAACTATTTGGACATTAGCCTAATGATTTTGCAGCATTAGGTTGAGAATAAATACTGACGGTAGCCCGAGCAGAATGAAAATAGAACCGTTTTGCCTAGACTGTAACAATACGGGCAAAAATAGACAGATACGGGTCAGTATCTGAGGCTTGAGACAGAGGCTTGCTCAAAGGCAAATGTTTATGTTTTGTATTAAAAGTCGAAAGTGAATAGAAAAGTTGGAATTGGTTCGGAGTGGCACACAAACGAGAAGGGTAGTACAAAGACATCAAACGTTGAGAAAAGCCAGCTTGAAATTGTCCCAAGTTCATAAAACTGTCAGAGGCGAAATGGGCGGAGGAAAGTTGAAGTCTGTGGTTGAATAAAGTTGGAATCATATTATAAATAAACTGCAGTCACGCATCTCGAGCATTTCTTTCTGTTGGAATGTAAAGTTTGCACACCACTTGCACAGCCTGGCAGAGCACACCTCGGAACGCGACTCGGCATTTCGCCTTGAACTTCGCGAACACTACTGCAATTTACTTCCCGTAGGAGGCGAGAGGGCGGAAATTGAGAGGCATTTTACGTCATGTGTATCCACATTTCAGAATCCCGCAATTCAGATTTTCTGGCGGACATTTCTAAAGGAGGAATTTCTATGACGCGGGGATGTTAAGAATGTCTAGCACTTTTCTTATGTTCTTGAATGTGGGTAGACTACCGTTATTCATCAAAGATAAGGTAAAAACGGATTTTCATTCTGTCACCTTTTAAAATGGCTAGCATTGGCCATTTGTTGTTTTTATCCTTGAAACACTAGTTTAAAAAAACACTCTTAATATCCTCAATCTGTATTGGTTAAAACAATCTACTTTAAAACCATCAAAAACCCTCATGATTGGTTTAAAACTTATAAAAGTATACAACCTATTAATTCAATCAGCATATTAATACGATGTAGGCTATATCAATGTCATTGGTATCCTATGATAATGACAAGATTTTATAGAATAAGAAAACATCGCCTTTTTTTTTTTTTTTAGAGCCCATAGAACACATTTTTTTGACCATCATAAAATGTTCTTTGAGCCTCAATAATAGCATATGCAAATTTGTGTGGCTGAAAGTGACCCAGGAGCACTGCTAGCGCTTTGTTTACAGGCTCATTTAAAGGCCCACTATGCAACATTTTTCATTTAATTAATCCGTTTCATACTGTTTAGGATGCTAAAATGAGTCATTACACATCGAACGAACGATGTAGAATGCGCCGTGGCCTATAGCGGTAGATACAGCACCTGCAATGTTCAGCAGCTCGACCGTCTCCAATAGAATGCAGTGCAATACAATGCAATACAGCGGTCTTTAGAGGGAGCTTGTGAAAGAAAAAAAAACGGAACATTGCTTAGCCCTTCTTTAAAGGTGTCATAAAATGCAAAACCAAGTTTACCTTGTCATTGTTGAATAACTACACTTCGGTGGGTCAAATGGACATCCAGAGAACCTCCAAGCCCCAGTGACGCCTCTTTCCAATGCACATCTTAAAACTTGAAACTGCCCCTGGAAAACGGTCCAATTGAAACTAAGCGCTGAGTTGACGTCAACTCGGCTGCTGTACCTTATTTGGCTCTGGCCTGTGCCTTTGTCACACCCCAAAATGCAAACTGTAAGTACTATTTTGTCACTAAGTAGTTAGCAATGCTAGCATATCGTGTATCTAGCATCATGTTCAATGTGTTACGATTAATTTTTTTTTATTTTCCTGACTGTATTTATTTCAAATATATAAGATGTGCTGTCATGTATATCTACAATTTACGATGCATGTTTATCCAGGTCTTCGTCAGAAGTTTTTGTTGTCGTTTCATTCCATCAAGATAGCTAACTGAAGAGTAGAATCACAATAGTTTGGTTGCTAGCTTCTCGGAGTAATGTCCCATCTGAGTTGATCCTTTTGACTTAGACAACAGAAGTGGAAACTAGTATTAACGTTATTGTGTAACGTTACGTTCACTCATTGTAAACCAACCAATCAGCGCACAGCTCATCTAAATATTCATAAGCATACCATATAGGGGAGAAAAACTCTCGTTTCATTCTAGGGCTATTTCCCAGGGTTGCATTATGGCACATAGAAAAGCACACGGGCCATTTTCAGCCCAACCAATGTTACACACCCTATTCAGAGACCATTAAGACCAACATTACATACCCTATATATTCATTCTATGACCCCTTTAAAAAGGCTTAAAACGAAAATATTCGTAATTCCCGCCTCCCCAGGCAAAGGCAAGCAACAGTGGATTGGACCAGAGACGTTTCCAAATGATCTTTGGTTGGACCATGCAAATATCGGAGGTGTATCTTAGTGCTGCCGACATCAAGAGCCAACTCGTTTCAGATTTGCCTTTTTCAGCCCAGCCATTTCTAGCTTGAAATTTATATGTAGAACGAGACAGGGATTGAAGTTTTGCTATGGTCCATTGGATACCCTAAGCTACCTAAATTCTACAATAACAAGGTAAATGTGGTTTGACATTCTATGGGCACTAAAAGGTCAGAACTAAAAGGTATAGTTCGGGTTGTCTAAAATGCAATAAAGTAGTTGACACCGGAATTTTGACGACTGTTCCTGTCTCGGCTATTTGGGAAATGTAAAATCGCCTCAGCCTGCTTCAAAATGGCGAGCAATGAGCACAGTCATTGGGTCCTTAAAACAACCCGCAACATTTGTTTTAAAAATATGTGCGACTCACTGGGTGGTTACTGATGTCCAACCCAAGTACCGTAGCGAAATACAGTGTTTTAAGGATAAAAACAACAAATGCCCAATGCTAGTCATCTCGAAGCAGACAAGAGGCGATTCTACATTCCCCAAATAGCCAAGAAAGGAGCAGTCGTCAAAATTTCGGTGTCAACCACTTTGTTGCATTTTAGACAACCTGTGAAAGGGGCTAAGGGTGTTAAACAAGAACCAAACCAAGGTTTGCAGCTCATAGTACCCATCACATTCCGCACTTGGTCGCGCGCGCCCTCTCGTTGCAGTACCACCCGGAAGGATTTTAAAAGTGAACCTTCTACCCCTATTAAAAATTCCCACGACACCGCGTCTAAGCAGCATGCAATATCTATTAAACAAATAAGCTTGCCCATGTCAAACAAGCCCTGATATCTATCCCAACAAACTATGACGTTCCAATGACGACACGGACGCATTGTCCCATTTGTGTACATTTCACACACTGCTACTAGATTATACCATAGCGCAACCTGTTCTCGATCAGTCTAGGAGCGTTTGAATAACGTTTACGTTCTTTGCCACAAATGGAGAACAGGGTTTGTTTATTCAATTTACTTAAATATTTTTAATGTAAGTACATTCAAAAAGAAACATGACGCACTAGAATTATGTTTGACTGTCAGTTGCCCAACTGAGCTACTACCTTACTTTATTTTAGCTAAGCAAACGTCACCCAGAAACACAACCATCTCCTAACAGACACACAGCATACTTAGGCTTCACTACTTTGTTAAAAACTACGGGTCACGTCTTTTACCGATACATTATTAACAAAAAAAGGGCTAACGTCAGTGCTAGCAGTTCAAGAAACCCCACAGCTTGCTAACTGGTCATTTAGAGCCATCATTGAAAATCTCTTTTATCAACGCAGTAGCCATTACACAAAGACTGTGATATTTAATTGAAATACAAGTATATTACAGAGAAAACATATTCGAGAAAGTGCCTATCACACGTAAACAACACGGTAAACAGTTCGGTCTGACTCAAACAAACATTAACGTTAGCTAACGTTAGCCCCTTTACTTGGCCAGCTTGTAAGATAGCGTCACTGCGAGAACCAATATTCACTCTTCCGTACATTTGAGCTGTTAACGTATTTACTGTACCTGGGTGATTTCAGACTACGATGATTATTTTCAGTGGATTGAATTAAAAAAAATCTGTCATCAATGGACATTGCACCGCGCGGCCTCCATTTCTATCAATATAAGAATTTCAGAGTTAATTCTAACAACGGCATGTGTCATCAGGAAGTGCATCTCTCTGCCAAGAGGCGGGACAAGTCGGCGACCGCCAATCAGAAGCGTGGACCGCTAACAACATCATCCTTAAAGACATCCCAGATTTACCACCGTTCTTTGGTTATCCTGACACCTCGGTGAATATTCTCATTCACCCAGGTTGTGGTAGTCATAGTGTTCAGTTAAGGCAACGGGACTTCTTTTTGAGATTTAAGACGTTTCACTTTCCATCCACTTCAGTTACATACCATTCTGCTTTGAGATCCTTCCCCAGGAGATTTGACTGCCTTTTTACACCTGGACAGATCTCAATTGGGTCCTGTGATCCTAGTTGCCCTTCAACATTAGGGGCAACCTTTTAACTAGATCCTGTGATCTCCATGACCCATTCAACACCAATGTCACACATTGACTATGCTATTATGTTAAAGGAGAAGTCCGGTGACAGTGATATAGACAGTCTCCATATATTTTCAGCTCGAATCCAAGCACTTCTACAAATTATTTCAAATTTCTTATTTCAAAGCTGTTTCCCTGTCGTATTTGTTCGTCGGAACTCAGCAGTAGACTAGGCTTAATTTAAAGATGGCGGCGAATGTAAAATTACATTAAGGTACAGTCTGTATAAACTGTCTTTTTAATAAAGTACCGGTGTACTTTCAAAGTTATCATTGTCTCGTTTTAAATGTCAGGGCCCTCAGAAGTCTACCAGTGAAGTGTGGAGTTACTTTGAACTTTTTTAATGGTGTAAAAATAGCGATTTAGCTGCATAGGCACAGTCATGCCCCTATAGCTAGTCATGCCCCTATAGCAATGTTACTTTGTTGGCATTTAGCTTAACCCAGTTCTTTCAGTTCATCCAAACAGCTTTGGAGTTAGAAATGACCAAACGTATCCACGTCTTTCCTATTTACATGCGGGTCCTCGAATAATCATCTATGATGGTTGTGGTGACACAAAATAAAACGAAGCGATTTTCTAAGCAGGTAATATCCTCACTCCTGAAAACTCTTCTCTCCCACGGATGTTACTGCACTGACGGCAAAGGGCTCCCAAGTGTTTCTCCGCCATACATAGTTCTCTTTGTTATCTGCTTAGAAAACCGCTCCGTTTTTATTTTGTGTCACCACAACCATCATAGGTAACTATTCGAGTACCAGTGTGTAAATAGGAAAGACGTGGATGCGTTTGGACGTTTCTAACTCAAAGGGGTTACAGACTCCAGTTTTGGCGTTGGCCCCCACCTTTTTCAGGGTTCCGTTTGACCATGGTCAAGGACCCAGTCCAGGCGAACAATTTAGCAGCAGTTAACTGGCGACCCTGCTGCAGAAAGGCACCATTACAAAAGTAAATACAAGCCTCTTCCTCTTTCCTCCCGCTACTCAATGATCACGAAAATGCCAAGGCCTAAATACCGGCCTTGCCCTGCTTGCCAGGTTCCAAATCAGGCAAACAGAAAGTCTTGCATCGCATGCTGTACAAGCCTCCTAAAGAGGAAGAAAATGCAAGACATTAATGAGATATTTCACAATGAGTGGGCAAATGGGGTTTTTCAGAACAGAAATGCAGGGAGGGAGGAACAACCTGGGAGGACACTTGGTAGCCGGCCTACCTGTTCCCTTCCTGAGCCAGACCAGGGCCTTGTGAAATGTTTTCTTTAAAACTTTTTGTAAAATTAAATATGTTAAACTTTTTATTAAAACGTATTAAAACTTTTTGTAAAACAAATTGTAAATACATTGTAATACTAGTGCAAAAACAATTAAATAAGAGTCTGTTCTTAAAAAATTAAATACAAGCAGCCCTGCGTGCATTTCGCCAGGGACGGCGTGTCGAGCTGCTTTACTTTCAGAAGGTGTTGGGCTTAATGTCAGCAGCAGGGATGGTGATCCCGCAGGGCGTTCTCAGGGCCCGACCCTTGCAGTGCTGGCTTGATGTTTTCTGCCTTCACCCACAATGGCACAGGCACAGGCAGTTTAGGGTGACCCAGTCATGTGTGCAGGCTCTGATACCCTGGCGAGATGTCCGCTTGTTAGCACAGGGAATTCCCCTGGGCAGGGCACCCACCAGACGGATGCCGGTGTCCACAGATGCCTCCTGGACATGATGGGGAGCAGTCTGGGAGGGTCGGTCGGTGAAGGGCTGTTTGGAACACCCCTGGGGCAAAAAACATATCAGTGTCCTGGAGCTCAGGGAAATTCACCTGGGCATGAGGGCACTGTTTCCTTTTATACGGGGCAAACATGTGCTTGTATGTATGGACATTTGGGCATTTCCATGCCTGGCCTCGTTAAGGGCAGTTTACATTCAATTCAATTCAATTTAATTTATATAGCGCACTTTTACAAAAGGCATGTCTCAGGGTGCTTAACACAAAGAGGCCCAATGAGCAACAGGGGCTAGGAAAAACTCCCTGGTGGACGGAACCAGGCAGCAGATCTCCTCTTCAGGTCGGGGCCCCCTCCAGGGGAGTGGAGACTGCATGCACAGGTGGTCGCAGGTTTGTGGGCACACTTTGGCGTAGCCCAGATGGATCTCTTTGCATTGAGGGAGACAACGCATTGCCAAATGTGGTTGCTCCTGACTTATCCGTGCGGCCCGCTAGGGCTGGACGCACTATGGCCAGGGGGAATGTTATCCACTTTTTACAGCAACCATGCCTAGTTTTAGTACACCCTTATTTTTTTGTGGAGATTATGTTAATGAAATTAAAGTATCTCTGAAGTGTTTTTTGTTTAAGCAATTTTTAAACGCTCTCAATTTTCTGTCGATGGACTTCATTTCACATCACAAATAATGTCTTTTGTTGAACAGCAATAGTTCTTAAAATGGTTTATTTGTTATAAACTGGCCTAACTCATCTCCTCCTTCTGTCCATCCATGCCACTACCACCTCTGCTGAGTCATCCCTGCCTCCTACTGCGTCGCTAACCTCCTGGGTGGACTGCATCCAACTACATGGATGACACTGACATGATTGACCCAGCTTCCATTAGAAGGAGTTTTTCCTTGCCCCTGCTGCGCAGTAAACAGGGCTATGAGACATGACTTTTGTATAATGCAATGCAACAAAAAAAAAAAGGGAAAAAAAAGTTAAAATGTCACATCTGCCTGCCACTTCTGGATAAACAATGCCTGGACACATCATGAACAGCCTACTGTACAAGTGTCATTTTTGTCATGGGAGATTTAATGGAATGGAAATCATTT
The DNA here is from genome assembly GCA_017657215.1 of Limnothrissa miodon. NCBI lineage: Eukaryota > Metazoa > Chordata > Actinopteri > Clupeiformes > Clupeidae > Limnothrissa > Limnothrissa miodon. The sequence goes on from JAGFZM010000014.1 coordinate 1,915,061, forward strand.
ACATTTACAAACATTTACAAACATAACTTGCAGCCGTTTTGAAGCAAATGCAAGATCTGGCTGCAAGTGTCTTGAACCCACAAGTTTTAAGTGGGGTTACTTGGTCGCTTGGTACTTAGGACACTATCTATCCAACCTGTCAGACACTAATTCTTACCAGCATGCACCACCTATTAAGCAAAATATGTCTCTGGCTACAACCGGCTACACCCGTCTGCCCATGTTGAACAGGCCTGTTGTTATAGAGTTGGCAAGTCAACCACGTCATTCTGTATGCTGCGGGGTAGCATTTTCTTACTTCCGGGTACATAGGGAAAACCCCTATGGGAAAATGAATGGCTCAATTAACAAAACAACGTATACAACATATATGTTAGTGTCTGACCCACGAGGACCTAGACAATTGTTTTTCATCAATAAAATGAGTAGCAACATCGTCTGGGTGTGTTTTTAGATGCATTGTAACAACTGTTGCTATCCCTCTGCTAACAGCGAAAATTTAAGGACTAAGTTGTCTCTTACTTTTGACGTCATTTTCAAAAAATGACTGAAAAATTATTTTAAATACAATATGTTCTGTATGTACAATGATTTAATGTAATTTACAATGATTACAACGGTCATCAATTGGTAAATCTTTCACAAAGCTTATTTTAAGAGGCCGCACATTTTCGACTTGTATGAAAAGGGATGACATGAGGTCAAGCGCGGTTTTGTATAGCTCTGGTTACCATGGTGTCTATGCCTTCATGTACATGACGTTCGATACAAGCGTCGCTAACAGTGTAGTCAACTGTTCTTCCTGCTTTAGCCTAGTGATAGCAACATCTTATTTATTTTGTCATTAGACTCCAAATTTGCAAACCCGTCGTCCATATCATGTTTTTTTTAACTTCCTCCATCGAATGCGGAGGTTGTCTACTCACATGCTTTCGCTCACGTCTTATTTGAGAGGGGGCTGCAAAATTAACATTGTATTTCCCATATAGAGAAAAACCATAGGAACCGGATGTCGTTAAATGCTAGCAAGAAAAACTACAGGCTTCCGTGTTACTTGCCAACTCTTTAGGGAGCCTAATTCTTTGCCCCTTTTGGTTGATCCACTGGGTAGTCAGTAAGGATGTAAAAATGATTTTCTGGTCCACTTTACCTTATGCCCTGAATCACACACATGCTGTATCTGATGTATATAGTGTAGTGGACAGACAAACGCTTGGTGTTGGAGTGTGGAGTTGGAGAGTGCACTGATTGGGTCACGTGTTGCTGGTTGAGGTTGTAATTCTAATATTACCTGTTCACTTGCTAGGTGAGAGAGTAGTGAGTGGGTGATGGGGGAAGCCTACTTTTTGCTGACCGTAAATCGTAACAAGTCCTAATAAGTTATCATAATCAGGGTTTTTACTGCTGTTTGAACACTTGTGTGGATTATTGAATGACCTTTCTTGGAATATACTGTTTGTGGATTATGGATGCAACTCTGAAGATTGAACAGAATAAAGCAAACTAAACAGAATACTGGACTACGCCTGTTTCTTCAACAACAAGTGCATTGGCATATTCGTTTTCCCCTATAGAGTTGGCAAGTCAACCACGTCATTCTGTATACTGCGGATTAGCATTTTACTACTTCCGGTTCTAAAGGGAAAACTCCCTATGGACAAACGAGTGTCTCACTTAACAAATCAACATATACAGCACTGGCTGACCTACGAGGATCTAGACATTCGTTTTTCATCAATAAAATGAGTAGCAACATTGTCTGGGTGTGTTTTTAGACGCATTGTAATGATGATAAATGACTGTTGCTATCCCTCTGCTAACAGCAAAAATGTAAGAAATACATGGAGTTGTCTCTTACCTTTCACGTCATCTGAAACTATTTCGTGCCACAAATGCTAGCCACCTAGCAAACTAGGGTAACGTTTCATTCAAAAGTGGCAATTGCACTTCATGCATTCTTTAAGGATGACCATAAGAGAGTTGACAGATGTGAAAACCACTATGTATCTGGTTATTTCGGTAAAAAAAAGAGTTGCTCTCTGAATCGTGGGAACAGCCAGGACCTAAACAATAAAACATGCTGTTTCTTGTTGATTCAAGTTGCGAAAAGTATTATATAAGAAATGTACAAGACTTAACTTAAGAAATGATCAGGAAAAACAAAGTCCTTCTAGGCATGTCCCTTCACTCTGCAGCCATCTTGGGGAGTATGTAGAGAGGCGGGACATATTCAATCAAACGCCATCTTTGTGTTACGAAGTTTCCCAATGCATTTCTATGGGCAATTTTGTAAGTGATGTGTCTCCTCCTATTAAAACGTCTCTGGTAAAAAAGACTTGGTAAAAAAAACCCAATATATTCAGTATGTACAATGATTCAGTGTTATTTACAACGATTACAGCGATCAACAATTAGTAAATCTGCCACAAAGCTTGTTTTAAACAACTGCACAATATCGACTTGTTTCTAGATATTAGGCAGAAAAGGCTGTTGGGGGGTGTTGGTGGGGGTGATGTTGGGGGGGCTTTTGGGGGACGAACGCATAACTAGTGTAAAGGGTGTTGCCATTTTAACGTGACTGTGTTGTTCTTAGTGTCATTGTTTGCTTACCTTGACAATATTGTTATTGTCACACGACAACATATATTTACCTAGGCTTAAGGACATAGTAACAGGTAGTCGTTCATTTTTTGCAACTTACACCAACAAATAGAGCTAAAAAGGGGAGGAAGAGGTTGTTTCTCATACACGTTTGTTTGACAGGTGCTTGTGTGGTAAATGTGGGGCTATGCCATCAGCAATGGAGAATGTGTGCTGTAGGGAAGTTGACGCATATCGAGCCCTTCTAGAGAATCTAGATCCCCCAGCGGACATTACCTGCCTGACGCTCCATCCAGGTTTTGAAGCCTCCTGTCTGAACCCATTTGTGCTGCAGATAGCATATATGAACTTGACAGGAGCACGGCCCTCTCCAAGCCAGCAGACCAGAGTATGTTTCCAGCCAAAAATAATTTACTGACAATAATGATGTGAATATCATATTTCTACACCAAGAGAGTAAATCCTTCTTGCCCAGTGAGTGACATATTGATGTTGACTAGCCTATCAAATTGGCTGAATTGGTGCACAGAAATTTCCACATACTTTCTTCCTGTTATGTGGTGTAGTAGAAGTAGAATAAAATACTGTGTTTGTATATAAGCACATGCAGTGTTTGCCACAGAATGATACAACCAAAATTGGAACAGTATGACCAAAATTATGTTCCTGTCCCCACCCTACGCAATTCCGATACACAGCATACAGGCAGGTTGTCCGCTGGGCTTATGGCATTCTAGGCAGGCACATCCAGAAAGTCATACCTGCATGTGTTGTTGCTGCGATAAGGAGGCCGTTCCCAGAGGAAGGAGGGACCTATAAAGGTTTCCAGTGGCCCCATTTGGGAGTTGATTAATAATTAAAAACAATTAATCACAAACTGTTGAGTTGTATAATAAAACATTTTATTGCAGAGACATGTCCATATGTTACACAAAAACCCACGATGTCTCCATCTTCATCATCTTCAGGCTGTGAACTGGCAGTTGCACCTGCCCCATCACTGCTGGAAGCCCTCTCTCACAAAATCTGAAAACATAACAAAATAGTGTAAGAGAAGCTTCAAGATTCAAGCAGCTTTAAGATGGAAGGCAGAAAATCAGTGAATTAACTATCGACATAATTCTCATTATAAACTAATGACAACTAAATACTGCATTTAGTCCTTTCATGAAAGTGAATCTTGTAGTATGACGTGTAACAGAGATACCAACAATGTACTAATGTCTGTAAAGTGTCGTTAGTGAAAGAATAGACAAGCTTCTATGTATTATTGCCAAAGAATTACGCATACGTCTTCAACAATAATTATAAATGTCAGCAAAGTACAATAAATTCTGCCCGGGAGATCATGCAGCCTCACAAGATGGCAACATTCTACTATCAGCAAGCTAGTAAGCTTTGGTGGGCTCAATCTCAAACCTATGGCGCTAACTTCACTAAAGTATCATTGCGGTCATAAAAAATTCAATTTGAATAAAATCTGTCTAAGAAATAAAGGACTATGATTTAATATTTTCCATGTGTTTGCATTAACATAAGTTTTCGAAGATGAGGACATAAGCAGGCTCTTGTGTGCATAGAAAAATACTTATGCTGCAAGTCAATCTTTCTTTTTATAGTGTTCCCTAGATGCACAGGAACCGTTCTTCTAGGTACTAAGCATAATTTTACAGAGTAAAAAATGCTTTAGCTCTACTGTTGTTACCTTTTGCGAAGTTAGCAGGCACAAAATGTTGCTAACATTAATAGTGCGCTAACACATTAGCACTAACAATATTAATTTCAAAAGATTTCATAATAACATGCGCACATGACTTCTGATTCTAGAAATCAGTTTCTTAGAAATGTACAAGTGAGTAAACATTAGTAAGTGAATGTATAAGTTATAATTTCACTAACTGTGCTAAGCTCCCATTTTCGGCGCGCAGATTCTCTGCTAGTAGCTTCCCTCCCGCCAGAAGATGTCGGTAGACTTTCATGCAAGGACGGTACTGCACCATTTATTAGTCTCACCCACTCTTTTCATCAAAATCCCATCTGGTATTCCATCAAATCGCCTTGATTGTAGTTTTCAGGAGTGAAGTGTTGTTCACAAATCACTGTGTGTTTTGACACAGCCGTGGCAGCGAAGTTGCTCCTCTTAGCCTGCACAAAACGGACCCAAGCTCGGAAGTCCTATGGACACGATGACCAGACAAGTTGGAGTTGTTGCATCCAGCACAAATACAACAATTTACCATACTGGAATCTCAAAAATCTAACTCAACACACGACGAAAACGTTCTCTTACTACTGCTCAAACTACGTAAACCCACAATGAGAACAGTGGGCTGAGTGCCAATGTTTACCTGTCCTTACGTCAAATGACGCGTTGTCAAGAAAAGAGGCGTTTCTGAGAGCCAAGTTTAAAATGGACACACTTTTTTCTAAATTTCTGCTCATGGGTATTGTGAAACTTACACATTTTCTCGTCGTTATTTTTGTTTGTGCATGTTAATTCATGTTTATGTATAAAATAGGTTACAAAATCAACTTGCAAGATGCTTTTTGCTGCCTACACACACATCCGTTGCTGGTCTTATATGCACTGTCTATTGTCTTGTTGCACTTGCTTGGTATTGTTTATATTGCTATTTTTGCACATGTCTGTACATGAGCACTTTATGCAGACGTCCAGTCTCTATGTGGAATATGTGCAATTTTTATGTACTGTACCCGTCTTTAAATGTAGCACCATGGTCCTGGGGAACGTCATTTCATGCGGCCCGGACGATGCTGCGGGAGGGAGCGTCACAGTGCTGTTAGCCAGTCAGAGGCGATACGTTTGCATATCATTAATATTCATAAGAATCCTCTCGCACTATCCCTGCACTCGTTTTCACCTAACTAAAATAGGTTGAAACAAGACAACCACAGCATATTTTTGTCGAAACCAACTCTCATGACATTATTTTAGACAAGAGACCACCACAAAATTAATGAAAATACGATGGAATGAAACCTTTAAACACTTGTGCTTAGCCCCAGTGTTGCATTTCCATTACCAAGTTTTAAAGGGATAGTTTGGTTTTTAACACATTGAGCCCCTTTCACAGGTTGTCTAAAATGAAATAAAGTGGTTGACACCAAAATCTTGATGATTACTCCTGTCTCGGCTATTTGGGAAATATAGAATCGCCTCTGCCTGCCTTAAAAATGGCTAGCAATGGGCATGTGTTGTTTCTAACCTTAAAACACTGGTTTTAAAAAAAGTGCTACTCATGGAGTGATTAGTGGCGCTTGCTGATGTTCCAACCCAAGTATCGTAGCAAAATACAGTTTCTGTCATGTTTTATTTGCCATTTTGTAAGTCCCAAAGGGATCTATTTGCTCTTTCATATAAACAAAGTGCCAAATAAAACATGACGGAAGCTTTATTTTGCTACGATACATGTTTTGGAACATCATTGAGCACCACTAACCACTTGGTGAGTAGCACTTTTTTAAAGCCAGTGTTTTAAGGATAGAAACAACACATGCCCATTGCTAGCCATTTTGAAGGCAGGCAGAGGCGAT